>APFE031179508.1:56469-70300 GCA_000404065.3 Pinus taeda
TAAAGGAAAGCGAAAGTAGACTTTACTTGTTTGTTTCTAAGATAGCTACCAGTCTTAGTGGGAATAATAGCATCCGAGTGGACACTATTCCTGGTAACAACCACATAAACACATGTATGGAAAAAACTTAGAATTATTTATTGATAGAAGGAAAGATTACAACCCATGTGCATGCATGCTCGATTCGTTGTCATCCTTCCAGCTTCAAACCCTTCTCTCCTCATGAAGCAACAATTCGACATCATAACAATACTCTTACATATCTCATTCAAACAACATTTCCTTAGCTCAAGAAGTTCCAACCTCCCCAAGCCTTTGAATGCTTGGTCCATTTATAACTGAATGGAGGAGGTTAAGCCATTAATGGCCCTCATGAACGCTTTACCAAAATTGGGAAGTGGTTCCATAAAGGAAGGGATAATGGATTAAGGTTCATTCATCTTCTTCCTCATCCAAAAGCGAACTCCATCCATCTGGAAACTTCTAGCAGAATCCATTGGATGAGGAATCCAATGGAATCATTTCAAAAATTCGATGAATCTCACTCAACGCAGGTGAAACAAAGGCTAGGTGAGATGCATAGCACCCAGACAGTGTAGTTTTTGCGATGCATTGCAACCTGATAAAGGGCCACCTGCGCTGATCTCTCTAGGGACATTTTTTGGATGAATGATGAAATGGAAACTCTTCGAAAGCAAGCATGATGTAGGTTGACTTCATTAGGGAATGAAAACAACTAAATTAGGGCTTGATGAACCCTAATAATATGGATCTGGAAGTTTGGGTTGATGTGCCTGGATTGACCTGTAACACATATCCACAAAGTAAATTAGAGGAAGTCACAAAAAAAGTCATAGGTAGAGTCAAGTGAAGTGTTGATACAAAGGGGATCAGAGCTGAGAAAACCTAGGACACTTTATAAGTCCTAGAGGGTGCACACTTAATTTTTTTTCTTGTGACATAAAGTTTGTCATTTGAAAGCATTAGGATATGTCATGAGACAGAGCTAGGAGATGGATTTAACAACTCTGGGTTAGAAGCCCAGAAACATGGATCTTTTATTAATAAGCATTGTCATTTAATTTCATTTGGAAAATATTCTGGCTCTATCAAGTGACTATTGGGGGCAGTATTGTGGGCCCTTGTAAGTAGAAACATGGCAGGGTGATGGACATGGAAGCGACATACCAATCAAAGGAGTTGTGCAAAATAAGTGGTTCATACCTAGAGGTTGAAAAGCCTGTAAGGTTTATGAATTGTCATTTTATAAAATTGTTGGGCTATTGGATATGTCATTAAACGACGTAACATGCAACAACTAATGGGAAAAGATTTTGTTTACTAGATATGGTAAACCCCATAAACCATTTAAAATGTTGAGCGTCCATTGGTAGGGTAGACATCCAGGAAATAAAAAGACTAGCTCAAACGTCGGAATTGGTCATAGCGACGAGTTCATTACATTGAGGTTGTGGCATTATCTTGGTTTTGGTGGTTATTAGATAAAGGAAAAGTCTTGGATTAGTATGATAATACAAAGGGTAAAGTTTGTATAAGTTCCTATATTGTGTTTTTTTGTTTATAAATGGTTTAACCCTTTAGAATTCTCCGACTATTAATTTAAATCCTCCTAGTGTATATTTTATAACGATTTTTATAGCCCGTAAGGTGGTTGCAACTAGGATGAAGGAAGTGCCTATGAAGAATAATCTAGGCATTGTGAGACTGCGGGTTTTTAGTTTGGGCATTGAATTGGTAGGTCTAATTTGGGCTTGCATCAGAGTGGTACCACAATAGGTTTTATAGTTTCTTATTTGAAAGAACTAGTGGCAGTATAGGAAAAAATCATCAGAGAAGATAATGGAGAAAAGTTGTGAAACAAAGCATTATAGTTGAATCAGATTTGGAGGAACCTGAAAGAGAGTGTATGATGACAAGATGTGATGCTATTTTTAGAGGTTTTCATAAGAAGAATTGTTTTTGTAATTTTGAACATATTTTGATGAAGTTGAGTGAAAGGATTACTACAGATAGAGTGAGTTATAATAGAACATAGATTGAATATTAGTTTCCAAGGATTAAAATGTAGATATGTATGGTCTAGTAAAGAGGATTTATTATTGCAAAAGAAGTTGGAAAAAGTGAATGATAGGTAAGATATTATGTTAATGAAAAGTTGTTGAGACAGGTAGACGAAGAAGGAAGATATGCATTTACAAGAGTTGTAGTAGAGGATTGTAACAAAGAGAAAGGAGAAGACAAAGCTCTCAAAAGAAGATTGTGATATAATTTTTAGTAGGAGTGTTGTGAGAAGACTTCATATAGAGATTGAAGTAAAGTGAAAAGCGGAAGAATAAGAGAATAGTGTGAATAGCGTGCATAAACCTAGAGAAAGCAGTGCTCAATTGGTCCCATAGGAAAGAACTAGAAAGGTACCAGAAGACTAAGCTCAGAGGACAAGAACCTTGGTGAGGTATTATGTGGAAAGAAGAGGAGAAGCTTGCTACAACATAGGTTGGTTGCAACTCACAAAATAAAATTTGAAGAAGGTGATTACAGACAATCAAATGGAGAGTCCAGGAAAATGCCACAACAAAAATGAAAAGGAGACCAAAACAAAGACTGCATGAAAAAAGATGAGTGGGGAAGAAAGAGAAAAATAACTAGCTAAGATTAAGGAAGAATTCAATAACCTAAATAAGAATCTACAGGAGAGAACGAGAAGGATAAGAGAATAATTGAGAGAAGGAATTTATGTAAGGAAGAAAGTTAAGCAGCCTATCAAAGAATTGTATATTGAGAAATTAATATAGAGAGAGGAGAAACAAAAATCACTCAGCCGATGAGTGTGTATTAAAGGAAGTTATTTGTGAACCAGAGAAGGGACTGATACTTGGAGAGGAAGATGATGATGGAGTAATGAATAAAAATCCTTTGAGTCTAAACAATATCATAATTTTTGTTTTAATTATTTGTGCAGTAGTTTATTTGTTGGAAGAGCAGAAGAAATAATGAAGGTTACACATAAGTAAAGTCGTGCTAGTAGAGAAAAACATAGGAAAATGGAGCTTAGAGATTAGCAATTCTAGGAAACTATTGCACGAAGAAGGAAATATAGAAGGGTTCATGAGGAAGCTCTTCAATTTTTAAATTGAAGCTTAGATGTATGATTGGTTGGGCTTGTTTCCTTTTTATAATTGTGTATTTAATCATCCTGGAAGGAGATAAAAATATTTGGAAATGTGGAAACGAGAGATGGCATGTCTTGGAGAGTGTAGATAATGGGAAAGAAGTTGACCTGAATAACCCAATTCAACGCATTGTCAATGACTAAAAAAGGTAGGGATAAGGAAACAATTTGGAGTATAAAAGAAGAAGACCAATTGTGGAGATAGAGACTTGTACATTGCTTGAGTGATCACAAGGAATAGGATATACCTAAGGTTGAAAATGGAATGGATGTTTTTGAACAAAACATTTTCCTTAATGAGGAGGAAGTCAAAGATATTGGGGAAATGTTTATTGACAAGATGATGGACTATGAAAATATTTCAAACCAGCTTGGAGGAAAAATAGATGAAGCAACCAAAGAAGAACCTCATATTTTTGAAGCTAACTTTTGGTATGTGTTTGAAGGTTTAACGGGTGAATACCAACAGTCTAATGAAATGCGTATGTAGGAAGAAGAAGAATTGATACTCATAGAGGACGTAGTTGTAATGTAGGAGTTATGTAAGAATTTGTTTGTTAATTTAGAAGAATATTAAGGTATTACAATAAAGGAAATGTAATTCGAACAAACCTCAATCTATGTTATGAATGAGGACGGAACCACATCAATTGAAGTGGCATATGAATACATGCTCGAAATAAGTCTCATGCCTGTAGAAGAAAGAAAAATTGAGGATGGAGATTAACTTTTGGAGGAATTCTTAGTAGAAGATTGCATAGATGACAAGGATACAATTCAAAGTGATTTTGAATTTTATGAGGAACCGAAATATTTGGAGCATAAAATAGAAACCCAAAGATTATGCATTATGATTGCAAAGATAGACCTGGAGAAGGAAGGAAATGTGTTTAGAAACTGTGGGGAGAATATTGCAGAATGTGAATAGTTGAAATATGAGCAACATATTGTTAAAAAAAATTCAATTAAAGAAATGCAACAGACAAAAGATAACAACAACAAACAAGCTCAACCAAGAATAGAGATAGACCAAGTAATTGGTGAAGTGTGGATGTTAATGAAGAGACCATCTAGAAGAAAGAGGTACAGTAGGAAAAAGAGAGAATATGACAAGGTAGAATAACTGAAATAATAACTCTTCATTAGTAGAGCAAGTGGACAACAAATCCATAGGATATGGAAGCCAGAAGGAGAAACGACAACAAAATAACATCAAAATAGCAAGGAAAGAGACCAGCTACATACTAGAATTTTTTATCCAGAAGAACTTCATCAACATACACATGGTTAGGAGACCATGAAATTTTTCCACCTTGCGAGTTTGATGCAATAGCATTCGACTTCCACGTCAAAATCCATTTTGACTAGATCTAGGGGTTTCCATTTACCAAGGGAGTTGGTTCCCTAATTATTTGTAGTTTCCTATGTTTTCATGAGAAATGTACAAAATTTATGAGAATAAGGAATATTGTAACTAGATCTCTCTTTTAAAAGACAAATTTTGAGAATATTTGAAGGAGTTATAGAGAAATGGGGGAATTTATATTGTTGAAATATTTATGGATCTAGGAATCCTAGTATAAAGGTTTAGGTGAGGATTTTATGGATCTGAACTGAATTAGTTCAAAATCCTATTTTGTATAAATATAATCAATTTAATAATGGCTAATAGAGTAGAGAGTTGTGTAAGATATAGAGGTAGAGAGGCTTGAGCATCAAGAGTGGCCACAAGGCCAAAAGGTTCAATTGATGTAATTCAAACTAGAGGCCTTTTGTGTGTGTGTGTGTATTCTAGAGGATAATTACTTGGTTTTCTAGTGTCATTGGAGAACTAATTTTTGTTATTATTGGGTGCGAAGCCTTTCTTAATATTGAATGAAAATGGAAGTCTCAACCCCGCATAGATGATTTAAGTATGACCATCAATTTAAGGCATGCTCAAAGGCATCATTGTCTCTAGCTACAACTCAAAATCTAGTATGGCAGGTTGTGGCTTTGAGGCTTGTAGATGACCATCTCTTTGCCCCATGTTAGATACAAGGTGAGAAGATGAAGAGATCTCAACTACAAGACTTCTCAATATTTGATAAAAAAATCTTGTTATATAGAAAAATATCTTCTTGGTTGTTGAAGCTCATTACCAAGAAGCGATCCATTCAAGGTGAATATTTGTTCTTGCAGGGGATTTGTTTTTGAAGCATATGTTTGAAGAATGAGTGATTTTATGATATTTCTCACATGGATGAAGATCAAAACAATTATTTTTCATATGGCCAACTCAAATACAATATTGGAATTTAACAACTTTTGACTGCGAATGTGGAGGAGAAAAATCTAGAACATGTGAAATGAACTGCCATGAAGAAACCCGGCACTAAGAAATTAAATGGACTTGGAATAGTCTGTAATATGAAAGGACACATCCTTGTCATATGCAATACCATTTTTGTACTTGTTATGGACAATCTCTTCCCAAGGTCTGATGATGAGCTTGAAAAGTGTACACTGAACTATTGCATCCGCATGCAAATTTTCTCCTTCACTGGACATTGAATGAACTTCAACTTTATATTCTTGGTGTTGATGGGATTTTGTCTCAATGTTATGAATATGAACAAGTTCATAATGACAATTCTTCTATTTTAATTCTTCTCATTGAGGTTGAGATTCAAGGTACAAAAAATATATTTGTTCATGTGCATCTTGTAGACAAATTTGAATATCATAAATAGTGTCTTTGTTGATTTTAATAGTGCTTTCAATAGTAGGCATGATTATAGTTTTTAATAACTCTAATAAATTCTCAATTTTAGGCATTTCAACTCCAAAAAGTTTGTTGCAACTCCACCTTAATTATTTGAGACAGTAATAGTTAATCCGATATTTTTTCTTTCTTTTTTTAGCACAATTCTTCAACCACGATCCAATGACAGAAGTTAGTGCAGGTTGGTCTATTTACACCATTAAATGAGAATGTAACCCTTTGAGAAAAGACTTCAGAATTATCTAATCACCATTTGGTAGAAATGAGAATAAGATACAATCATCTTATGGTTTCAAATCATTATTCATACTAAGGGGTAACAATATTCGTCTCACCACGGTCACTCACTCACAAGGGTCTATTGATGCTCATATTTTTCATCATATTAGTCAATGTCCAAACCAATGTTGCAATAATTATTAATAAAGTTACAAGTATACCTTTTCAAAGCTTGTGAATGACCTATGGTGCTTTCCACTAACACAACAACCTTCGTCCCTCACTCAATAAGTCAGAGCTACAAACTCCAAATGAGCCTCAGCCACCAAGAAATTGCATAGGAAGGAGTTCGAGCAAGCGGATCAAGCTCGAGTGAGGTAATGCTACTTGTAGAGCCAAGAGGAAGGTCTCTGTTTTCTTTTTCTTTATTTTCATTCCATAAAAAAATTGAATCACCTAAAGGTTGAATGAATTCCCATGTAATACCAGGCCATCCCTATGTAAGAAGTAGAACAAATTAAATAGCGGTCGCATGCAATAGCCATATTTTAAATAATTGTTTTGTAGTGTGGCGTAGTGGTAGGGATGCCTCTATTTAACTCTCTGTAGGGGCTTTGATAACTAAGTAAAGTACTTGAGGTAATAAAAATTTAATAATACATGAGATAACTTAGTGTTATAGGTGGAACTGGGATGGGTTAGCCACCGAAGCAACCGAGGTGAAATGGTGGATGGGCACCACAGGGATCGGAGTATATTGTAGTTGGAGATGATGGTATTTTGTATTGTGCTTTATTTGATCATAGAACTTTGGGTCCTTGGACAACTTTATTCCAGAGTTGTTGTCAATCATGAGTGGAGTTGAATGCACTTATTTCACCTGCAAATCTTCTAGAATTTTCCTGAGCCACACAATTTCCTTTATTGCCTCAGTTGCTGCCACATATTCTACCTTTGTTGTGGAATATACTAGAAATAATTATTTGTGTGATCTCCAGGAGACAGCTCCTGATCCAAGACTCAGAGCATAACCTGAATTAGATACCCCAATTTCTTTATCTCCATCAAGGTCTGAATCAGAGTATCCAATCAAGCTGAAGTTGCCCTCCTGTGTATACTCAAGTCCAAAGACTTGAGCTCCCTTCAAGTACTTTAGATCTCTTTTTGTAGTAGACCAATGTTCCTCACAAGGATTTTGCATAAACTTGGAGAGGATTCCAACGGCAAATGAAATGTCTGGTCTAGTAGTAGTTAGGTAGTTGAGACTTCCTACAAGCTGTCTATACTTTTTTGCATCCTCAAATTCTTTTCCTTCAATGGGTCTCAGCTTCAAGTTCTATTCCATTGGATTAGTCAAAGGATTTCACTCTGCCATGCCAAAAATTTTCAATATGTCTCCAATGTACTTCTTTTGAGAGAGGAATATGGACTTCGGATGTTGAGTTACTTCAATACCAAGATATTGGTGAACATACCACAAGTCATTCACTTCAAAACCTTTCTTCAATTCCTTCTTTATGGATGTAATGTAGCTCTCATTGTTCCTTGTCATCAAAAGATCATCTACATATACCACAAGATATACAACTTTTTTTCCAACTTTCTTGACAAACAAAGTTACATCATCAAGATCATAATGTTTGAAGTTGAGCTTCAGAAGATGCTTAGTTAACCTTTCATACCAGGCTCACGGTACTTTTTGAGGCATATGAGTTACAACAGCAAGGAATATGGGACCTAAAAATGAAAGGTTTGATAGGGCATGAAAATGCCTACAACTCTGATAACATTAGTAAACATAGCCATGGTGAAGACAAGAATCTGAGTGATTAGCATTGATTTTCATATATTATTCATAATGATACATATTTATAGTACATTAGAGTGACCCTTGGTTTCATATTCCAAGTGGTATCTTGGACTCCCTTTGACTGTTCAACTTCCACACCAACCCATAGAGGATTAGGTTTCCAACAATGTCAAATAATGTCTCTACTTAATTAATATATTTTCACCCTACCAAATACTTAATATACGAAGCTTACATCATCAAATATAAGGGTTTCTAAAGGAAAAGGAAAATAGAGGATAATTATCTATTAAAGACAAGCCTACTATAGTATGATCTAGGAAACCAAATGTGACAAAGTGATTATCAAAATATTGGGTACAACCTACTATAAGGGATGAAAAATGAGAGAAATCAATGTAGAGGGATACTTGGGAGGATTATCGATTCTATGGTATCTAGTTCAAGTGGTATTGGATTTTTTTATTGCAACAACTTGCACCATCACAACTAACTTTAAGGAAAAAGGATCAATTATTGAAGGTATGATCACCAATGCTATGGCCCTTGTGTTATGTCATGAAACTTAGAATTTCTAGAAATATTAAGGAGAATTAGAACAATGTCACACAACAACCATTTGATTATCAATGGTAATTTTTAACATGAGAACCTAATTGAATGAGAAAAAAGGAGGCATAATGTGACTAGATGAGGATAATTCCAAATTCAAAAATCTTATCACAAACCTTAAATCGGTGGATGTGGTAACCACCATTGTTTACTACACATGGAGCACCAAAAAGGGAAAAAATGTTAAGTAGTGTTAAGGCTAGATAGATTCCTAATATCATGATCACCCATCCAATCAAGGGATACCTTTAAAGAAAAAATCCTATGAGGAATAATAATAGCCCATAGTCTTGGCCTAATAAAGTATGGGACCATACAGATGAAGACTATTCAATTTTGTGAAAAAATGGCTTAACCATCTTGACTTCAAATACAATATTTAAAATTGGTTAGAATACTTTATCACTAGAAAGGCTCATAAATGTATAGGCTGTAGCAAAGGCTAAAAAGTCTAAATACTGAGTTTAAAAAAACAAAAAAGAATAAAACAATGTTTTGAAATATCTAGCAAGCTCAACACTAGCTAGAATCACAAATGGAGGAGATCCAAATTCCCATCACTAAATAGGTAAGAAGTGAAGAGCCAATTCATAGGGAGGAGGATTTGAAAGAGTGGTGACAAGAGAGGGAAAATTGGGAAGAAACTCTATGGTAGTAAAAATATGGGATCAAATAACTTAGGGACGTGGAAGGAGGCACTAAATGTTCCACAATTCAATGATCAACTTATGACACAGAAATAATATTGTATCCTTTTAGTGGGGAAATAGAGATAAATTAGAGGATCATAGGAATATTAAAAAATAGCTTAGATCATATTATCTCAAGCTCCTCTTTAAAACAATAAATAATAGACAATAACCTATCAACTCAATTATAACATAAATTTCTCAAGTAGTAACTCCAAAGAAAAACATATCCCTAATGAGAAAAACCTCCATCAAAGGAGTAGAGAAAATAATCATGGATATGTTGATCTATAAGTCTATTCTCAGATGGATTTGCCACTTATTTAAAAATTTCTAGGTAAGAGTAGGAATGGGGACATGGAGAGTAGTGAAGTATTTGCAAGCCTAACAAAAAATTATTGAAACTTTCAACTCTAGTTTTTATCACTCTAATACCCAAGTAAGTGAGATCCAACACTTTAAGTATATATAGACCCATCTCCTTATGCAGTGTCATATATAATATCATCTCCAAACTCAATGCAAATAATATTAAACCAATTATATCTTGCATATACCTTCAGATGATATTGGTTATATAGAAGGATGGCATATTGTGGTGAAGTAAAATTTCAAGTGTGGACACAAACAAATTCTTCTAGCCCGATGATGGGTCTAGCCACAACAGATACATTTTATGGAAGATTTCATTAGGTTAGAACCAATTAAGAGTGCCTACCTCTTAGTCTACGTATCATGTTTGATGATGTCGTTGCTTGCTCGCTCCAGTTATCTCTTGCTTCCTTCTTCAAGCACCTGAAACAAGTAAACAACAACAAACAACAAACGTGATAATAGACAAATAGTAATTCAACCTACTTAACAAGTCAAGAAACATTAATTCATGAATATGTAAGATGAAAAAACATGTAGGAAATCAATCGATAGTTGCATATATTAATATCAAAGAGAGATTACAACCATTTGCCTTGACGCTGTAGTCCTCCTCTAACAAAACTAGGTTCTGACACACTTTTGCTAGCATTCCATGATGGCCTCAATAAACAATAGTTTTAAGGCTCTTCCTTTTATTCTTTACTCCAAACCAAATCACATTTCTCCCTAACACAACTAGATAGTTATGACTAGTAATAGCTTGTTTTCTACTCCAAACCAAAATAGCATAAGCACACCAATATCCACACTAGCTTGTGCTTGTGAAGAAGGGGGGCTTATATAGGAAAAATTGATGGGAAATGGATCCTCTTCTCATGGGAGAAGGGCTTATCCCTTGAGGTAGTTACATCATTATAGGGGAAAAGAGCCCAAACTGACATCCTCGACCCCATCCAACCAAACCATTTACCAGACTTCCGTTATGAAACTTCTAGAGCTGGAAGCTTCAGCTCCTAATTTTAAAAACTTTCCAAAACAAGACCAACATGACTAGAACACAACTCAGTGATTCCAGTCTGCGTGAGGAGTAGTGCTAATCTCTGCACATCAGCATGGGGAAGACAAAGGTCATTAGCGCCGGTCTTGTAAACTGGGCAAACCGGAAGTTTTAGGGAAAATGGTGCAAAAGGGAATTGATCTTCTCATGAAGAGGGACACAATGGGGAGTTTATTCATGAAGGAAAAGCATGTGGGGTTCATTATAGAGGTCCTCCAGGATCAAGGAATAGGGAGTATAGGTACAATGACAAAATGTTGTGTAATAGATGCCCCTAAAGCGTGAAGGCTGAGCTAGAGTGAGGGATGAAATTCTTTACAAATTAGTGTGGGGAACTGGTCTACCATCGGAAAACCTGCAAGAAAGTACAAATACATATACATAAACTAAGATCTCTGTCAAATGATACATGAATCAGGGCATGGATGCAGCCATCCAAAGAATGATCATGTAAATGCATCTAGGTATGGGTACAGCCATTTGTCAAAGAGGATCATAATGAAACCACGGTATGGTAGCAGCCATCCAATAATGAGAAGGATCACATATGATAACTCATTATTTGGTTGTAGCCAGCCATCTGATAGAGACATGCATATCATCACAACCATTTCACACCACTTTGCAACCTAGAATTATGTGATCTGAGTCCAAGGTCTTGCACTCCAACACGACCCGATCAAAGTATAGATCCTAACATGTGAATGGAGGTGTTGACATCGAACATGCTAGAAAGTCGCTTGATTACCAGTCAATGATGTGAATTGTTAACAAGCATGAGAGAAACCACCAATAATGACAATGGTCCTCAAGGTACTATCAACACAATCCAAGGAATGTGAATATAGGAATTGAAGTTGAATACCCGTGAAATCACTCGATCAAAAGCTAATGATGTGAACTTGTCATCGAGTGTGAAGAACTTGCCATTAGGGCATGAAAAATATAAGGTACTGGAAGGGAGTCTCTCAATCAACTTCTCGAATAATGAGTTGAAGTCGATGGAAAATGACGGTGTCGAAGCAGGGCCATAATGAATCCCACATCATCGACATGCGACAAGAGGATGCAATATGATTTTGAATGATATCGAGAATCAAAGGTAAGTGTAACTGCAGAAGGACAACTCTTGAACATATCGACAACACAATTGGAAGTTTGGTAGCTTTTGGATCAATAGGATTAGTGGTCATCATGATGTGGCAGAGATCAAATGGAAGGAAAAAATGAATAGTGCAACCCAGGAAGGTCAACGATACGAAGGAGGACGTCCCAACCTGACATAAAGCATAAATTGTCACGTTCAAGAGTGAGTTGCCGACACAACTCATAGATTTCCAAATTTTCTCCCACCATTTCTAAAAGGTACCCCAATTATTTTTTAATTGCAAGCTTGAAGGGGATAGCATATGCTTGCACTGTAAGTTCATCCTTCGGAGGAATCCGACCTAGTAAGTTTAACGAGCCCTAGGAAGGAGAAGCTCATGTTCATCACGGTGATGAATCCGATGTCATTTAATAGCTTAACGAGTTCAAAAAAAGTGTAACTCGGTATCTTTTTCATTTTTAGAGAGTTTGAAAGACACGTAAAAGAAAACTCCACATGGTCTATTTTCATACATTTTTGTCTCTCGAGCCTGAAAAGGTAGAAAATGATACTTGAGATAACCGCTTGACCATTTCAATCAAGGAGTACCATTTTCGTAAATAGTGCCTCCCAGCCCGAAAAAGGGGTAAACGTATAGTGGGTGCACAACGTTTCACATCCGTTAACGAGTTTGAAACGACAGTGACTCGATTATATTTTCGCTTTTAAAGGGTTAGAAAAGCACTAAAAGTGGACCCCCCATTTTCATTTTCTTTTACGAGCCGAAGAGGTAAAATATACTTGGAAATATTTTCATATGAGTTTAACGAGTCGAGAAAAGAGCTGAAACATGACTCATCATCATCATCGAACATCCATCACCTGTCATTGCACAAGGTAAAGTTTATTATTGAGTCCTTGAGGCAAAAAAGGTCAAAATATTTACAAAAACCTGATCTTTTCATGAAAAGATGAACAAAAAGGGGAAAAGTAAATATATTTTTACCATTTACCATTTTACCTTTGCTATGAATACTTTTTACCCACTTTTGTGCTAATTGTTCCAGAGCAGATTGTGGGAGATCCAGGAGGTCAATCGACAAGCCGCTAGTTCTAGGTAACAACCGAAGCCCTGAGCTCCATTTTCATGTTCTTTATTTCTGCTTTGAACCATTTTTTTAGATTCTTTGGGAGATTTTTGAAAAACTTTTTCGCCCTTGGTCGGCGCAATTTCCAGGCACGAAATCGCACTGTCCGAGGGTGATTAACAAATCCATCTACCCCAATCGGCACAACTATTTTTAAAACAGGCACGTCAACTGTTGGCATTATGATACATATGTTGTACTTGATGGCAACCCACTCATCTCAGATGATAAATTATAGTGCAGCAGAGTTATTTTCTGGTTCACGGACTTTCACGCAGAGAAAAGTTCATGCACTTTCATGCAAAAAAAAGTTCCTTTCATGAAGAGAAACGTTCACGCACTTTCATGCAGAGAAAATTTCCTTTCATGTAGAGAAAAGTTCATGCACTTTCATGCAGAGAAAAGTTCCTTTCATGTAGAGAAAAGTTCACACACTTTCATGGAGAGAAAAGTTCCTTTCATGAAGAGAAAAGTTCACGCACTTTCATGCAGAGAAAAGTTCCTTTCATGCAGAGAAAAGTTCATGCACTTTCATGCAGAGAAAAGTTCACACACTTTCATGTAGAGAAAAGTGCATGCACATGGGAAATCTTATGGTTGGTTCATGGTATTAGTCTAACAGTTTTTGATCCTATGGTTTTGGTCCGTGGTATTGCATCCAAAAGTGTTGATCCCAAGTATTGGGTCCATGGTATTGAATTGTTATGGTTTTTGGTTTGTGGTATTATGAAAGGCCTAAGGCTATAAAAGAGGAAGGATATCATTTGGCAAGGCATCTTCTGAATTATTGAATATCTGATAAAGTGCTAGATCTGGAATACTGTGATTGGGTTATGGTGCAGATCTGGATCTGAATGAAGAAGGAACCTGAGCGCAAGGA
>APFE031179508.1:70320-82401 GCA_000404065.3 Pinus taeda
GAAGGATAAGTTCTATTGATGGGTCAAAATATTAAGGATGGAATAGTGGTATCTCTATATGATTTTGATCTGTGATATGTGGCGCACGCTTGATCTATAAATCTGATAATATGGGTTAAATAATATTTGAATGTTTGAAAGAATGAATTTATAGATCTTTAGCAGGTTTCTGAATAGTGAAGTAGCGTACATCTCTTTATTTATGTTCTAGCTGCTTCTGTTTATTGCTACAGTGTTCTGGGTTTAGAAGTGGGGTGTGATTATTGTTATTATGATATGGGTACAGTCATCAAAGAAGTGTTTATTTTGATTAAGCTTTGATTGGTGAAAAGGTGATTGGTTGATGCAGAAATTCTTGATTTTTGATTGATGTTATTTGTGGATCCAGTCTAAAAATTTATGAAACGTGGTTCCTGGAAGGAAGAGAAGGTTGTAGTCTTCTGCAGGTAGGAGCCTACGTACTAGTATCTCAACTAGTACAAGAACTAAGGGGGTTGTAGCTCCCTTCCAGGAGAAGCTGGAAAATGAGAGAGGGTTGTAGCTCTCTGTAGGTAGCAGCCGGCGTACTGGTAAATGACTACACCAGTACAAAATCATTGTAAAAATAAGTTTCTAATTGAAAAGATAGAGACATATTGCAGCAGGTGGCTTTCACCCACATTGGGTTTCCACCTTATATCTTGTGTTCTTGTGTGCGATTGTCTTCTGCTCTATTTTTCTGTTCCTGGTTACTGTTTATATGATCCCGATGCACAGATTAATGTTCAACATCTGTAGAATATTTTAAATTTTAAGTTTGTATGATATACGCAGGTTTCCTTATCTGTAGTTGCATATATACATGGTTTTCTCTAACTAAAGTAGCGTATATGTTCTGGGTTTGAAAAAGAAAATAATTGACCAGATAATACTGATTCACCCCCCCCTCTCAGTATTATTTCCAACAACTGGTATCAGAGCGGGTCCTTCAAAAGAAGCTTGATTGCTTGAAGGAAGATCTATCATCATGAGCAACTACGAGAGAGAAGCATCAATCAGGCCACCAATTTTTGATGGGACCAAGTTCGTCTATTAGAAGGTAATAGTTACAACCTATCTTCAATCTCTTAGGACAAAAGTCTGGGATATCATAGATACAAGGTACACTTTTCCATCAGCAACTCCTATAGATCCGACTGAGAAGAAGCAATTTGAAACTAATGCAAAGGCTGTCAAGACGCTATTAGGATGTCTATCTCAATTAGAAATCATCAAGGTTATGCAGTATAAAACCGCAAAAGAAATATGGGACAAGATTGTTCTGAGCTATGAAGGAGATGAACAGGTAAAAAGAGCAAAACTTCAAACCCTCAGAATTCAATATGAAAATCTCAGAATGTACAATGATGAAAGTGTGGCTAACTATTTCCTACGCATAGATGAGATTGTTAATTGTATGAAAAATTTGGGTGAAGAAATAAAAGAGGTTGTTGTGGTTGAAAAGGGTTCTGAGATCTTTGTCTTCTAAGTTTGAATCAAAAGTTTATGCAATAGAAGAAAAGGAGAATCTACATAAAATTACCATGTGGCAACTATGCGGAATTCTAACCGCTTATGAAATGAGGAAAGGGGGACCATCATACAGAAGAGAAGTCGCATTCAAGGCCTCAGGAAAAGGAGATTCTTATGACTCGGGACATATGTCAGAAGAAGAGGAAGAATCAAATTTTTTCAAGAACCTTTAACGGGGTGTTGGAAGATTCAGAGGTAAGTTACCTTTCAAATGTTTTGCTTGTGGAAGAGTCGGTCACTATGTTGCCAAGTGTCCTCATAAAGGTAAGGAACCTATTAGATGGAACAAGAAACATAATGTAAGTAAGAAAATCTATTACACTCATGAAGACAGTGATGGATTTTCAAATAGTGATGAAGATGAACAAGGTAATAAGTATATACTTTTAATGGGTTTTAAAGATAATGATTTCATGGATGCTATAGATGAAGAAGGTCTTTATGAAGAGATTTCTAAACTCAAAATTTGTTTAGAAGAGAAAAATATGATTATTGATACTCTACAATTCCAATTGGTTGAAAGTGAAAAACATCATGAAAAGTTAGAATGTGAAATATTGGGACTTAGAAAAGAGATTGAGAAAACTAAAGCTCTTAATCTTAGATTTGTTAAAGGATCTAAAACGTTAGATGAGATTATCAAAGTAAAGCGTTCTCCACTAATCAAGACAGGTCTGGGATATAATGAAGAAGCATCTCAAGCACAGAAGCCATCCACCTCCAAAAGTTATATTGATGCAGCAAGGAGAAGTGAACAAATTGACAATCAATAACAAAGGCACAATGCTGCTCACCAAGTAAATCAGGGGCAATCCGCTTCAAGGATAGACAGAAGCTACAACAGACCACAGGTAAATCATTCTCAATTTGTCTCAAGAATAAATATCAACGAAAACTACAATTGTTCGGTCCACAGGGTTGATAATTGCAGGAATTTATTCAATGGCCAATGTTTCTCTTGTCACAACTTTGGACACAAAGCAGCTCAGTGTATTGCCTACAAAAATATCATGACTAGAGAAACTCAAAAATAGAGGAGTATGACTAGAATCATGAAAAGGACCTACAATAACTTTTCTGCTCTTGAAAATGAAATAGAATGTTCTATTGATAATAATTTTGGTCATGAAGATTCTGAATGCAGGAGCAGGTTTCGGCAGGCAACTCAAAAGGAGCAAGCCTCAAATATCAAAACATGGAGAATGAAAGAACCACAACCAGAAAGATGTGGTATATCCTTATATGCATAAGGGTGGGAAAATCAATGGTACATCGACAGTGGATGTTCAAAACATATGACAGGTGATAAAGAAAAACTTCAGGCATATAGTGCCTTAAAGAAGGAGAAGAAGGTTTCATTTGGAAATGACACCCCTGCACTCATAAAAGGTAAAGGTTCTGTTATTTTAAAAGAAAAGGTCAAAGAAGGAAATGTTATGTATGTTGATGGCTTAAAGCATAATCTATTGAGTGTCAATCAGATGTGCGATCAAGGAACAAAGGTAATATTTCAATCAAATGGATGTAGTGTTCATGATCTTGATACAGGAGAAACAGTGATCAAAGCCATAAGAACTCCAAATAATTTATAGATATTCAAAGAAGGACATCAACAATGCTATATGAGCAAGAATGATGAACACTGGCTATGGCACTGGAGGTTGGGGCATCTAAGCTTCTCACAGATAAGGAAAGCATGCAAATACCAGGCAATTCGTGGTCTTCTAGACATCAAAATTCTAGATAATACAATATGAAAATCATGTCAGTTTGGTAAGCAAACCAGAACTAACTTCCTTGAGAAGGAAGGATCAGCTAGCAGGCCACTTGAACTTGTCCATACTGATGTATGTGGTCCATCTAGGAAAAGGTCACCTCAGGGAGAAGAATACTTTATATTATTCATTGACAACTATTCAAGGATGGTTTGGTTGGGACTGATGAAGCACAAATATGAAGCCTTGAAACATTCAATTCTCAAACTTTTGGTTGAAATAATCAGATCACAAAATTAAATTGCTTCAGGTCTGATTAGAGGTGGGAGTTTACCTCAAATGAATTTTTCGATTTTTGTGA
Source organism: Pinus taeda (assembly GCA_000404065.3). Lineage (NCBI taxonomy): Eukaryota > Viridiplantae > Streptophyta > Pinopsida > Pinales > Pinaceae > Pinus > Pinus taeda. The sequence continues at coordinate 73,948 of APFE031179508.1, forward strand.
AGAACATGGAATAAGAAGAGAATTCTCTACATCCAGGACTCCTCAGCAAAATGGAGTAGTTGAAAGGATGAACAGAACGGTTCAACAAATGGCTCGTGCTATGCTTGATGAGTCTGGAACTACCGCAACATTCTGGGGTGAAGCTACATTTGCTGCAGTTGTTATTCTCAACAAAACAAATGTCCAGGTGAACAACACTCAAACCTGTCACAAGATCTGGTATGCTAAGACTCCTTTAGTAAAATATTCAAAAATTTTGGAAGAAAATGCTATATCAAAAATATTGATGAACATCTTGGCAAGTTTGAACCTAGAGAAGATGAAGATATTCTCCTTGGTTACTCTCCCCACAGCAAAGCATACAAGTGTTATAATAAAAGGCTTGGAAAAATTGTTGAAATTATTGATGTAGTGGTTGATGAAGAAGAAAACACTCCTAGGCGGGTAAGATCTGAAGATTTCGAACATGATGAGGACTATCCATCAACATCAAATCAAATTCATGATGAAGAAGAAACCCATGAGAAGCCTGAAGAACAAATAAGGATATAAGAAAAGACTCCATCCAGGTACGTTCAGAAGAATCATCCATAATCTCAAATTTTGGGGCAAAAAGAGGCTGGAATACAAACAATAAGAACAATTGCAGAAGCTTCAAGCTATTTGGCATTATCTTCCTCCACTGAACCACAAAATGTAAGAGAGGCATGCAAAGATGAATGCTAGGTCAAGGAAATGGATGAATAACTTGAGCATATCGAAAAGAATAGAACTTGGGAGTTGGTTCCTAGACCAAAAGATAAGAATGTCATAGGGACAAAATGGATCTTAAAAAACAAGTTGAATGAAAATGGGGAAGTGATTAAAAACAAGGCCAGACTTGTTTGTAAAGGGTATGCTCAACAAGAAGGAATAGACTTTGAAGGAACTTTTGCTCCCATTACTAGACTTGAGGCCATCAGAATGTTCCTTGCTCTCTCTAGCTTTCAGAAGTTCAAAGCATTTCAAATGGACGTGAAATCAGCCTTTCTGAATGGAGACTTAGAAGAAGAAGTGTACATTTAGCAGCCAGATGGATGCATCCTTGGTAATGATCCAAATCTTGTATGCAGACTAAAGAAGGCTCTCTATGGTCTCAAACAGGCTCCAAGGGCTTGGTACTATCGTTTGGACAAATACCTTCATCAACAAGGTTTATCAAAAGGATCAGCAAATAGCAATCTTTATATAAAAATTGAAAATAACAAATTGCTAATACTTGTTGTATATGTAGATTATATCATCTTTGGCAGCAATGAAGAAGCTATGAGTCAAAACTTTGCCTTGGTGATGCAGAAGGAATTCGAAATGTCTTTGCTTGGAGAACTGACATATTTTCTTGGTTTATAAATCCAAAAAAATAAAGGCGGTATCTTTTTATCTCAAACCAAGTATCTAAAGCAGATCTTGAAGAAGTATGGCATGGAAGATTCAAAACCACTATGCACTCCTATGGTCACAGGATGCGGCCTCAGTGCAAATGATGAATTAGCAGCAGTGCATCAACCAACCTATAGGTCCATGATTGGAAGTCTGCTCTATTTAACAGGTACCCAACCAAACATCATGCATGCAGTAGGAATGGTTGGAAGATTTCAGGCAAATCCTAAGGAAACTCATCTTCAGGCAGTAAAGAGAATTTTCAAGTATCTTCAAGGAACTCAAAACTATGGCCTATGGTATCCTAGAGATGTAGATCTCACTCTTCATGCTTATACAGATGCAGATTGGGCTGGAATCATGGATGACAGAAAAAGCACTAGTGGTGGTGCATTCTTTATGGGTTCCAGATTAGTATCTTGGTTCAGCAAGAAACAAAGTTCTATTGCATTATCTACAGCTGAAGCAGAATATGTGGTTGTTGCATCCTATTGCACTCAACTCCTTTGGATGATGCAAACCTTGCAGGATTTTCAAATCACTTGTACACCACCTATCTCCATCTTATGTGATAATACAAGTGTAATTAGCATTTCAAAGAACCCAGTCATGCATTCAAAGACCAAGCACACACCGATCAAGTATCATTTTTACCGGGAACAAGTGTTGGAAAAAAAGGTCAAATTGGAATATGTTCCCTCCAAGGAATAAGTTTCTGATATTTTCACCAAACTATTGCCCATGGAGACATTTGAATACCTCAGACGGAAGTTGGGGGTTGTTGATGCATCATCCTGCTGTTGAATCTTGTCTGTTGTATGCAAGTGGATACACGTACATTTGCCGGTCTATGTGGGTCGAATGGGCCTATCAGAGATCCTCTGGCATAGGTTCAGGGGGAGCATATATTCTTCTAATGATGCATTGTTAGCATTATCTTAGATGTCCTTGGTTTTATTTCTCAAGAGTTTTATGGTGGAGTAGATCAATGTGTGGTGGTCTGAAGGTTGATTATGCTGATAGTTGTTCTTGTCTATATGTCATGTACTCCTTTTCATATCAAGGTCATGTAACGACCTATTTTGGTTTCCCCACTATGCTTGGGATGAATGAGTTTTGTCTATCTTGTGTATTCCCACTTGGATGGGAGATGGATGTATGTATAAGTCTTGATGATAGGAAGGTTACGTATAATGTATGGAATCATTTTCTTTCTTGTAGAACATCTTTTTGTGGAGAGAATTTCAGCACAGAGCATATACAAAGGGGGAGCTCGTTCAGAGTTTTCAGCAGGTACTCAGGGGGAGTATGGTAGTCCGCCCCTTTGCGCTTGATGTCAAAGGGGGAGAGTGATTGGTTGTTGTTGCCATCAAGTCCAAAGGAGGAGATTGTTTGCATTATGATACATATGTTGTACTTGATGGCAACCCACTCATCTCAGATGATAAATTATAGTGCAGCAAAGTTATTTTCTGGTTCATGGACTTTCACGCAGAGAAAAGTTCATGCACTTTCATGCAGAAAAAATTCATTTCATGAAGAGAAAATTTCACGCACTTTCATGCAGAGAAATGTTCACACACTTTCATGTAGAGAGAAGTTCCTTTCATGCAGAGAAAAGTTCACGCATTTTCATGTAGAGAAAAGTTCCTTTCATGAAGAGAAAAGTTCACGCACTTTCATGCAGAGAAAATTTCCTTTCATGCAGAGAAAATTTCACGCACTTTCATGCAAAGAAATGTGCACGCACATGGGAAATCTTATGGTTGGTTCATGGTATTAGTCCAACAGTTTTTGATCCTATGTTTTTGGTCCATGGTATTGCATCCAAAAGTGTTGATCCCAAGTATTGGGTCCATGGTATTGAATTGTTATGGTTTTTGGTCCGTGGTATTGTGAAAGGCCTAAGGCTATAAAAGAGGAAGGAGATCATTTGGCAAGGCATCTTCTAAATTATTGAATATCTGATAAAGTGCTAGATCTGGAATACTGTGATTGGATTATAGTGCAGATTTGGATCTGAATGAAGAAGGAACCTGAGTGCAAGGAGAAGGATAAGTTCTATTGATGGGTCAAAATCTTAAGGCAGGAATAGTGGTATCTTTATATGATTTTGATCTATGATATGTGGCGCACGCTTGATCTATAAATCTGATCATCTGTGTTAACTAATATCTGAATGTTTGAAAGAATGAATTTATAGATCTGTACGCAGGTTTTTGAATAGTGAAGTAGCATACATCTCTTGATTTATGTTCTAGCTACTTTTGTTTATTGCTATAGTGTTCTGGGTTTAGAAGTGGGGTGTGATTATTGTTATTATGATCTAGGTACAGTCGTTAGAGAAGTGTTTATTTTGATTCAACTTTGATTGGTGAAAAGGTGATTGGTTGATGCAGAAATTCTTGATGTTTGATTGATGTTATTTGTGGATCCAATCTGAAAATTTATGAAACGTGGTCCCTGGAAGGAAGAGAAGGTTGTAGTCTTCTGCAGGTAGCAGCCTGCGTACTAGTATCTCAACTAGTAAAAGAACTAGGGGGCTTGTAGCTCCCTTCCAGGAGAAGCTAGAAAACAAGAGAGGGTTGTAACTCTCTGTAGGTAGCAGCCTGCGTACTGGTAAAGGACTGCACCAGTACATAATCATTGTAAAAGGAAGTTTCTAATTGAAAAGATAGAGACATATTCCAGCAAGTGGTTTTCACCCACATTGGGTTTCCACCTTATATCTTGTGTTCTTGTGTGTGATTATCTTCTGCTCTATTTTTCTGGTCCTGGTTACTGTTTATATGATCCTGATGCACAGATTATGGTTCAACATCTATAGAATATTTTAAATTTTAAGTCTCTATGGTATACACGGGTTTCCTTATCTGTAGTTGCATATATACGCGGTTTTCTCTAACTGAAGTAGCGTATTTGTTCTAGGTTTGAAAAAGAAAATAATTGACCAAATAATATTGATTCACCCCCCCCTCTCAGTATTATTTCCAACATCAACGCTGTGGATAGGGAAAACTCTATTTTCTCAAAATTTGATCGCTTAAACATAAATTTCATGTGCCAAGGATGATTATTGAATCAAATTAATGGCTTTTACAAGAGACAATTGCTGGAAATGGTGGACTGGAAAGGATGGGAACATGAAGATTTTGACACCCAGGAAATAAATGACCCAAATTTCCTGGAGGCTTTGAGGGCTTGAGGGGTCCTCAAATTCTTTCTTATACTAGGGATGTGGGCCCAACCCAAGTTGCTTCGGTACCTGATTAGTCTTCGGGACATTAATCGAGAGATTTTTTTATTGGCGACTAGAAGCTGGATTTGGAAACTTTAGATATATACTTCATCACTAGGTTGTCCCGTGGAGGGGAGGCAGTGAACTTGTATGGGTCACGTCCAATTGGAGAAAGCATATCTTCCTTACTAGTTGAACATTGCCTTGAGGCCCTAAAATCGAAGAGCGGGAAGATAGAGATTTCTAGTATGTGGGATCTGACCCTGAGGGTGCTTCTATTGACTATCAACAGAGTGGTGGGGTCCCAAGCAAAACGTGAGACTAATAAGTCGAAGTTCCTTTATGCTATTGACTGCACAGCTCCTACGATCTTCAACTGGGCAGAGACCATGAAGATGAACATCAAGCACCAACTGTCCAAAGCTAAGGTGGGGAATCTGAAGCAATTTGTCTTTAGATCGATGCTTGTGACCTTCTTCCTGGAATGAGTACCAATGTTCTAGTATCAGCTAACTGAGGTAGATCCTCCTATGCCACGCGATCCACAGATGGCCCGCTAGAGCCTTTTAACACCCAATATCACTGGGGGTTAGCACGTCTCATATCGACCTGCATTCTTTTCATGGCTACGATGACATAATATCATCATGGAGAACTTGCCATTCAGCAACACTAATTTTCGTGGAGATCCAGAGATGCCCTTACTAGATGGAGGATTTTGGTGATGAAGGTAAAAAAACAAAATGTTTAATTTTGAGATTTTTAATTGTTTTTGGTATATATGTGCTTATAACAATTCTCTCGTTAATGCAAACGTTGGACCAGAGCGGCCTACTGGGATGTCACTAATACCCAGGCATGTCCCCCGCCCTATTGATGTTTTCGATCCTTATCAGAAAGGGAGCGACAACGAGGAGGATATTGTGAGGAACTTTGAGGGGTTGACTCATGGTATCCCAGAGTATGCTCGAGTAGGAGACATTCCTCGTCAGTACCAGAGACACACGGTAGGAGTGTTGGAGTGGATCCACTGATTTCTGACTCATGTTGCACAAGTTGTATTATGCTACCATGATCACCATGTTGATTAGTTCCTAGTTCCATCACTTACATATATTTTTAGGCCTGTGTGCCATGGATATATGAGCCCTATGAGCCACTGATGTTATTTTAAACACACATATTAGTTTTAGGGGTCTACTATGGTACAAATGATTTGTTTTATCTTTTACATGTTTTGTAAATGTCTATCCAACACATGATTAGCTAATGCATTTGTTAATGTATTCATTTGTCTAGGAATATGATGATATGTAATGTAATCAAAATGTCTTTCCAATAGACGAATATGGAGATAAATTCTCAATATTTGAGGGTTCCTGAAAAAATATTGCCCATTGAGTTGAAGGATGACAAGTTGTGAATCAAGGTTGACAACCAATTCTCTGATGCCCAGAGCGAAGGCTTCTGACAACAGTTCGATGACCACACTATATTCAGTAATGTTGTTGGTTGTGCAACCTAGATAGATACCTTGAAGGTCAATCAACTCACCATTATGTTCACAAATAGCTCATGTCGTGGATGATAGGTTCTGGGTACTATGACAAGCACCGACAGCAAAACCAATGTGGGGGGTCAAAGACTCGGTCAATTCGCTATACCTTTACTTCCGCTGGTGAAACTCCTTGCCCTCAGAAGCGCAACCCCTCCGGGACCTTACATTGGCTCTCTATCTGGCTCTGATGTTTACTATTGAACTCAATCTGGATCCCAAACTAGTCCATAAACACTTTATTTTGCCCCGCTAGCTCACGAGCAAGCAATCTCTATCGCCAAGTTGTCCTTCCCTCGCTCAAGCAATCGAAAGAATAAGCAGTAGATCTTCCATTGCTCACATCTGCAAAGCAAGAAAAAGATAGTGAACAGGAAGGTTGTTTGAAAACTTTCACATAAAATCATGCTACACAAAAATGAATGACACACTAATGTACATAAGTAACCATGCAAGATGACCTAAGAATAGTACTTCTTAAGGTAGGAGTCCATGTTGGGACTCAGGTAATCAATCAACACAGAAGGACACTGGAGTTTTATCATTTCATGACGAGTAAGCATTGACTCGGGAAAATAATGGAGTAGAAATCATAGAAGACAGAGACGAATGGAATCGTCCATGTATGAGTTTGATGAGCAACAGAAGTGATATGTCATCACATGGGCTTGAGGATCTTCTTTAGCTTTCCCATCAAACTTTGGGAAATCACTTGGTATCTCAGATGGTACCGAAGCTAGTACGACGAATGAAGGATCAGATCATTCCTAAGGCGAGATACATTTGACAACCTGATTGTATCCAAGAATGGCAATTGGGTGTTAAAAGGGATGGGAGGTCGATAAGTAGGCCAATAGGGAGAATCCCATCCCTACTGGTAAGGATTTTGGCCCCACAGTGGGGGATTTTTTACATATGGCATCTGAGGCTACCCCCATTGCGGATTACCTTGACCATAGGGAGGATTCTGACCTTGAATACCTTGGAATTGTCCAGCCATAGGCTGTTGTCATGCGGAAAGAGTTATTTTTGCGGACAAACCTAACCTCCCTAGGAGTCTAAGACTCTGTAGTGACAAACAAACCAAACAAGAGCAATCCTTCTCTAAACACACATTATTCTATGAGAGATCAAGTGTTTTCCGATCTTACCTTAGGTCCAACGCTTGTTGTAGCAGTCCAGCCTTGCTGATCCAGATGAGCTCCTCCTTCACTTTAAGACCTGCATACACTAACAAAGCAAACGATTACATAACACCTGAATAATTCATAAAACAAAGCATATTCATCACATAGACAAAGGAGTACATGAAATAATTCATTAACAACAAATCATTGAGAAGAATGGACTTATTTGTATTAAGGAAACAAAAAAGGAACCATTACAAGCTGAGCCTTGGTGTTGTGCAAGCTCCTCCCAGGGTCCAGCAAGAGATTTCCTCTACTTTGACAAGCTCACCCACTTCCAATATGGCAACAAGAAAGGATGGTAATCTCTCTTCACAAGTTTACAATGGAAGTCCTCTAATTCCAGCAGCATTTACCCTATAGAATGTTCATCTTTCAACCTCCTTTCCTTTGGCCCAATGCCTGTATTTATAGTATTCTAGAGGAGGTTATTCAGTTCCAACATCAATGGGATACTCCCTCTTTTGGATGGGGTAGCTCCTCTCTTGATGGGATAAGTTCCTCTATCATAGGGGTGCATGAACCATCTGGAGGCGCTCAATACACGTCAAACACTCTTCTAGAAGGCTCTAGAAGTGACCACAAGTAACTTTTTAAAGATGAAACTCGCGCCTTTTGACCTTTACAGGGGTACGCACCCATCCTTTGGCTTACAGAGCGTACAAGTACGCAGGTACAATGTGTTTGGAGTGCGTACACGCAGGCAAGTAGAGAGAACCTGCGTACCCAGAGATAAACATGTTTTTAAGTGACTTTCTCTCTTTTTGAAGTTTTGACATGAAGAGCAGAGGTATGGGGCTTGACAAGGAGGACAATATGGCTATTGATGGGGGCATATTAACTGCAGATAGTCATGGTGACAAATTTCAGTGTAACAGATTCCCCCTAAAGTACGAAGCCTGTAATGGATAAGCATTTTATATCATATAGGAAGGGTGAAGTACTTTATCATTTTGAGGGTCATCTTGTGGAGAGCCCGGTCAGAACCTGCAATTTTCAACACAAAATACATGTATAAGATCATATCATCGCTGAGGTAGGCATTACCATACTCA
>APFE031179508.1:86977-111218 GCA_000404065.3 Pinus taeda
TACATCAGCGTTAGTAGATAAATGCTGCTTCAGTCGATCTCCGTGAGCTTGTGAAAGTAGTGCTTCATTGGCACTTTACCCCAATACATGTATCAAGTTCAGATCTGATTGTTGATAGTGGACAACGATCAGACACTAACAAGGCTGAAATCATTCACTTGGCGACTCCTTTCACTGAAGAATCCAGCGATTAGTGCTTCATGGTGACTTCACTGCAGAGAGATCAGTAGCTTTGAGCTTTTCAAAGATGGATCAGATTGCAAGGAGATATGCTCCCTTGAGCCGAGATCACATCCCCGGTTTTCCAAATAAAATTCCAAAGGTTGATTGGTCAAGGAATTTGCCTACATTTAATGATGATGGTAAGAAGGATGCTACTCTACATCTGGTTAGATTTCACATGCATATTCGCAAGTTGAGGGTTGATTTTCCTGAAGATTGCTTGATGAAGATATAATTGGCCACTCTGGAAGGTAAAGCCCAATCATGGTATGAAAGTTTGCCGCCTGCTTGTATTTACTGTTTAAAGGATTTTCATGCTATGTTCATTGAAAGATACAAGGACTCTTATCCATCATTAAATTTGATTCATGACTGCTGCAAGCATGCTTATAGTTTTATTGAAAGCCTTGAGAAATATTATGAAGATGATAATTTTATGGATTATGAGATCATGGAGGCTCTGTACGAGAATCCATTCCAGCAACATGAAGAGAACCTAGAGGATTCCCATAGAGACGATCATGAAAATTTGCAGCAGGACCAAGATCTTAGTACAGTGGAAAATGAAACAATTTCGCATCTTGACAGTCAACAGGAATTGCATGAAATGGATCAGCAGTATGAGGAAAATCTGCATACTCCTTCACTTGAAATCAATGAAGACAATCACTGTTTGAACAAAAGAAAACAAAAGGTATTATCTCCTCTATCTGAAGATGAGATAGATCTACTTTTGAGAAGTCTTGTTCCAGCTCAAGTTGACGTAGAAATGCAGTGTGCACATGGTCAAGAAGATGATGGTGGACCTTCTTCCTCTTCTGAAAAGGAAGGTTTTGTTGTTGAGACCATAGACAAAGCTTTTGATCCAAATGTTCTCATGCCATCAGAACAGAGCCTGCAAGAGGAGGTAATTCAGTCAGTTCATGAAAAGCAAGATGACATCTTCATTCAAGTAAGTGAAACAGTTCCTTTGGATGAATTTATGGTAGATGATAGAAATTTCATTTTTGCACTTCAAGAATCAGCTGAAATTTCTTTCCTTATGATTGAAGAATGTAACAAGGAACTTGATAATTTGGTTATGATACCATATGAAGATGACCTACCATATTGTCAGACTACAGAAGATCATAGCATACAGGATTACTTTTCAGATTCTTCATATGTTTCATGTGCTGAAATGCTTTTCCAAGAGGAGATCTGCTCATCTACCTGTTCAGAATTTTTTGAAGCCCATGAGCATACTTTTACCGAAGCACATGATGAAGGCAGATCAGAGTTTGAAACAAAGGATACCTTGTTCTTTCATGATCCTCTAGCAAGTTTGTTGCAACCAGCAATGATAGTGTTTATTGCAGTGTTCAGTGATGAAGGAGATCATGGTCAGCTATGTTTCTGGATGTCCAGGGATAGGTTTGTATTGTTGACCAGAATATCTAATCAGGAGAATCAATCAAGAAGGCATCTGCTTGATTGGTTGCATTGGAATTTTGATATAGTTTGATGGTATAATTTCTTGTAAGAAACACAGGTGGTTTTCATCATGATTTCAAATCTTGATGGACTGCTGCCCTTCATAAGCTTTGTAAGTCTTTTTTTAAGTCAAGTCATGAGTCATTTGTGTTTGGTTTGCTGAGTGAGTTTTTCAAGTTATTTCAGTTTTCCATCGATTCGGTTTGAGTCAAGCTTCAGTTAAGTTTCAGTTAGTTTTCAGTCAAGTTTTCATTCAATAAATGAGTCAAAGTCTTGTGTCGTTTGCCGAAATAATGACTCCATCGCCCAATGGTTGAAAGCACTGGTCTGCTCTCCCAGAGGTCTGCGGTTCTTGGCACATCCAAGGAGCTACCATCTCCATTGGAGCCAGTGTTAGTGTCAGTCTTTCCAGCCTTCCTCTAGTGATCAAATATGCTCTTACAAAGTGGTTTCAAAGTGTTAAGGTCAAATTTTGTCATTTCAAAGAGTTTACAAGCAAAATTTGGTCACTAGGCATTAGGTCTAGGGTTTGCTCTCACTCTTTTCAAAGTTGCCCAAATGCCAATCTATGTCACTATTCAGCTGAGTCTATCATCATTCATAGGGTTTTCATTATCATGTCAGTGTCTAATGAGTCATTTTACATCTTGTTCATGCTTCAGTTGTGCCTTGGCAAGTTCATTTCCCTCTCCTAGGGTTTTGAAGCCAATTTCTCTTGGACGGTTAAATAATCGGCAAAACTTGTTTCCAGATGTTCATACACCTTCCCCTATCCTTAAAGTACCTTATCAAACACTTCCCATCCCTTAGATCTGCCAAATTTCTCATTTTTCCACAAACCCTAGTTTCTAGCTACAACTTGGCAATTTTCTAGGTTGGGCCTGTGTTTTGCCATTTTGGACCCTTTCCCCTCACTAAATCTCTAAGATTCCACTTTTCCCTACTCTCCAACATCCCGCCCCACTCCCAAAAATTTCCCCAAGAATTTAGAGGCCCCCTATCCCCTTCATTTCGCTCCATTTCGACAAACTTCCTTGTTTCACACATCGGGACAAGTCACACTCAAATGATGTTCCAAAGCAATAAAAGATGAATTTGGGAAAACGGAGAGAGGTTTTTGTCCAAAACATGCCAAAGAAGAAAATCCTTCTTCACTCTTTTCACAGATGTCATGGTTTGAGAGAAATGTCAAAAAATATCGTTGCCTCAGGAGAATCAAAGGCACCTATAAAGTGACCTTGGGAAAATCAAGTTTTCTCCTAGCTTGGTTGGCCAAATGATTTGGTTGATGGGTAAAATGATAACTAGACACAAAGATATTTCCAATGAGCTATCATGAGATCAATTTGGGGTTGAGTAATGCATTCAAAAGTTGACTGCCACAACACTCTTCCTTGAGGCAGCCTCATTTGGCACTTTTTGACCAGTCTTGGGAGATTTGACTTTTGACATGGAAAATGAACTCCAAATTGACAAATTCAAGTTGGGATGGAAAGTAGACTCAAATAAATTTCCAACGAGATATCCTGCACCCGATTCCGACACCGGGAGGCCTCTAAACACCTCCTGCAAAAGGGAGCGACCCGTTAAAACAGAGGTGCGACCCGTCAGGGCACCTCTGCCAATGCAAAATTTGTATGGGCGTGACCCGTCAGGCACGTGAGACCTGTTGGGCAGTGAACACGACCCATCAACATTCCCTTTACACAAAATCACCAGCAAACTACTAAGGAACCACGATTTGCCAAATTTTGTAAGTGTATAAATCAGCATTTTGCAGGCAGAAACAGCAGGACATTTGGCCACTCTGCTCCTTAAACAATGTCAGAAACTGAAACCTATGAGCAGAGTGATGACCAGGCATCAGCTTCAGAAATTGAGGTATAGAGGAGGCCTCATAAGGGAAAGGGTGGTCATCACAGGAGAGAGGAGCCCACCTCTTTGACAGATTTACAGGCTTGTCCTATGGCAGTCTCATGTTTTCAGCATATGTCTTGCTATGAGTTTTGCGAGAAGATCTCTCGTATTCAGCACCACAGAGAGTTGGCTTGTCTATTTTTTTTACACTTGCATGATGGAAATTTCAACCTTGTCGGGGTGGACTTTATTTTGACACTTGAGGTGATTTCACAGGCTACAGGGATACCTAATGTAGGGGAGATATGGAATAAGCGCAAGGTGTTGGACACTGTCTAGGTTGACCCTTTTATTAGACCAGCATTTGTGAGACTATTGACAGGTGTGTTTCCATTCATATTTCTCTGGCGTGAGTATGCTCCCATGATGAGGCTCATCATGCGCTATTTTACCTGTGAGGGCAAATTTTCACAAATATATTCGTACCATATCCGCATATTGATGCAATTCACACGGGTACGGATGATGAATATCCCTGTTTTCTTCTATCAGAACATTGAGAGGATGGTGTCCATAATGCAGAGGAAGAGCTCGGCACAGCAATATAGGAGCCTTTACCATTATGGTTTGATTCAGCTTGTAGTATTACATCAGTTGGCTCAGCGAGGCATCTCATGGGAGGAGTTCATCTCTCGTGAAATTTTCACATCATTACCCCTGCCACATCCTGAGGTTGTTCATGAGGAGGGAGGACCATATCAGTAGCATGACATCCCCATCATTATCCATGTTAGCTCCCCACCTTTGGTTACTTATCAGAGAGGCCAGAGGGCCTTATTTGCAGCAGCTCAGCGAGTACTTTCTCCACACCAGGTGGAAGGGGTCTTGCCTTCTTCATCAGCACCGCGAGTGTTATCTCCACACCAGGTGGAAAGGGCCTCGCTTCCGACAGCAGCAAAGGTATCAGAGAGGGGCAAGCAGCCCATGATTGAGGAGGCATTTTCAGGTGATCCAGATATTGACATTATTGATCTTGATGCTGGTTCTCCTAGCTTAGAGCTCAAGGATATCATCCGAGAGCAAAGGACCGAGAATGAGTCACTGCACATGAAATTCCTGATGGAAAAATGGATAATTAACTATTTAGAGCAGCGCAACAAACAATTGGAGGATGAGCACAAGCTTTATGAGTTGCGGAAGATTCGTGAAGACCGGGAATTGGCTCGTAGGAGACCCAGTGATTTGACACCCATAGATCGAGAATCTATGCTTATTTGGGACAATGCTCATAAAAGGTTGTTGGCTAAGGCCAACCAAGATAAAAAACTGCTGAGGAACATGAAGAACCATTATTGGGCGTAGATGCACGTGTGCAAAGCAAAGATGAAGGTGCTTCAAAGGCGGTTGGCAAAGGCACTAAAACGGAGAAAGAGTCCCGATCCCCTCCGTATCTTGGCCGAGGCCTCCTTGAAGGAGCATGGCACTAAATAGCTCAGCCACAACACAAATCCCAAGAAATTTTGAGCAGTTTGGGTAAATTTTGGTTTTTTCAGGCAATTTACAGGTTTTCTCCATTAATGAGTCTCACCCCCGGTGAGACCCTTCGTCCCGGCAACTCCATTTTGCAAAAACTCAGCATTTCCAGATTTTTCATGGAAAGTTACACTTGCTCAGCCATTACTAAGAAATTCCATCAAGTTTTGGACCTCAAGAAAGTCAAAAAAATGCAAAAAATGACTTTCTGCCACATTTTTGACACATAGAAAGCAGTCTTGGGAGATTGCAATTTTGGATGGGAACATGGCCACCAAATTCCAAAATTCCACTTGGGTGGGAAAGTATATATCCATAAATTTCCAACAAGCCCACTTTTGCCTCATTTGGACACCTGGAAGTGCCCCAAACGTGGTCCCAAAGACACATGACCCGTCAGGCAAATTTCTCCAAATTTCACTGTACAGCTCAGGAATTCGCCCATCTTTGACCAGTTTTGACTTGAGATGGGATTTTTCACCCTCTTTGATGTAATTAATGTATTTTCATGTTGACATGACACTTATTTGCCTTTTCTATAAGATTCATGCATGAAATAGCAAACATTTAATGAATGGATTGGTTTCCTAGTTTATAGAGGCAAGTTGTTTTGACTGCCTAGTTTTTAGTGCTAAGTTTAGAAGTGGTTGAAACAGCTCCTAGGATAGTGAGCTCGACCCATGGAGACAGGGAAAGAGGTTAGATGATCTATATTATTTACTTTCTTTTTCATTTTCATGGTTGGACTCTTGAGGGAGAAGCTATCATTTTATTACTTCACTGTATCTTTGCAATATTTGGCTAAGGAAGACCAGGGTTTTGCAGTCCTTTTTGGGATTCTTGTGGTTACATGTATTGATGGTGTGTTTCTATATGTACCTGTAAGTGTGTTATTTGAATCATTTCTTTTCTTTTCCTTCTGCACATTAAGCAAACGAAGTGTTAAAGTAAGAATTCATGATTGTCATGCTCTGCTTTTAAGTTTGTTTAATTTCAATGTTTTCTACTGTTTAAGGAGAATTCAAAGTTATTATTTTCTCTCCTTAACTCCTCATCTATCATTCCTAATCATCCACCTCAATAAAAGGCATCAATACTGTCTCCTACCTCGCCCCAAAGAACCCCCTGCAGAAACTTTGTCCAATCCCCGCACCCAAAATTGCCATCCCCTCAATTTGCCACCAAAAACCCTAAAAACTCCAAATCAACCCTTTTGATCAGTTTACTAGCCTAAAATCAGTGTTACCCTATTGGTCATCTCAGCCATTGAATATTTTACTGAGAATGACCAGAGAGAGCCTTCTCCTGCCCCGTAGGGCTAGCTACGAGGCTAAATGGTTTGATGTTGCCTTGAGGTTTACCTTTTTTCAGCCTGAGGTGAAATTTCAAGTGCTAACAGACTCCAACGACAGAATCAAGCGAGCCTGAGCAATGACTTGTTAAAGAATCTCCTGTTCCATCAAAGCAATAGGAAGAAGTGCATCAGCAAAGACAAGAAGAGACCTAGGCTAAAGAGCAAGAACAGAGCAGTTTAAATGTAAATGAAGATAAACAGATTGATCCGAAATTGCTCTAGGAATGGCAGCAATTTAATTCAATTATCGGCAATCTTGAATGCTCTAAAGATGATGAGACATCAAAAGTGGTCAATACACATGAGGCGACTTCAAAGCAGGTTTCAGGTGAAACCAACGACCCACCCAAATCAAAAGAAGTGGAAATAATCGCAAAGGATCCTTTCGGTGAAGTCATTTTGCAGATTGAAGAGATTCCTCCCTTGGATGTCTTCTATAGCCCAAGGCATAAAGCTGTAGTGAAACGACAGAGGAAGAGGAGAAGGACTGATCAACCTTCTTTATTCCCAGAATAAATAGTAATGGGCAATGTGCTATGGAAAGAGGAATTTGACCCCTCTGATGATTTGACAAAACTATCGCAATATGCTGGAGCCTATTTGGCGGTGACAATAGACAAAGCATCAGAGGTGAGCAGTTTATTGAAGACAAAGGACCATGATATCTTCTCTCTACAAGCACAATTATCGGAAGCATAGAAAAAGGCAGAGCAGGCAGAATAGCAATTTCTAGTACAACAACAAATAAACAATCAGTTGACTAAAAAATTGCAGGAAGAAAAACAGAGGATTGATGACAGTGCAGTCCAAAAGCAAAAGGAGCTATCTGAGGCATTGGCGCAACTAAAAGCATCAAATGAGCAAATGCTGAAATCCAAAGATGAGAAGATTGCTCAATTATCAGCTCAACTTGAGCAAACAAAGAAGCTCCCACAGATAAATGAGTTCAAACCAGAGGCATTTCAATTAAACAAGGGATTGATAAATCAGATGGAGCTTTTGTGTCAAAAAATCACCCAGGCAGAACCATTGTGCGATTTAGCGGCATCCATAAGTGAGAAAGTAGAAAAGGCAAGAACAGACTTGGATCAAGCCGAAGAAACATTGACCAATTTTTTGGAATGGCAAGATACCGATCAGGGACATGCGGCTAACCTACCAAGGATTCTAGAATCGCACAAAGAAATATTATTTACAGAATGGCAATCTCATTTAATGAAGGCAGAAAGAGCGATTTCAAGATGCAAGACAACCACTAGTAATCTGGTTGAATTAGTTAATAATACTCTTTACTTGTCTAACAGGATTTCTCAATGTACTCTAGGCAAATTAACAGCAACGAAGATATTGGAGCAGTCATGTTACCCAGATCTGGAGAGAAATGGAAGGTTAATCGCGGGAATTAACAGCTTGACATGGGATGCCTATTGGTTATTTTTAGTGAAGCCGCACAGCCAAAGAGCTGCCCTCAAATGCCTCACAGATGCGATCGGGTATATTATCCCTGATATTTAGGATGCCACCTTTGCTGCCCAACTCAGTTCTCACCTCAACAGACCACCCGAAGTGGAGCCAATGCTTGCAATAAGCCAGCTCAGGTTTAAAGGCAAACAACAAGAGTGATGATTCATACCGCCGACTGCTAGATCGCTGCCAAGGAGATAGTTATCATTAATTGATACCAATTAAGTAGGATTTTGGTTTCACAGATTTTTAGTTTAGTGTAGTATTTATAGACCCTTTCATGCATTTAGAAAGGGTTGTAAAGTTTTGTACATGACTTAAACCCTGAAGTTGCACTATTGTACTTCAGGGATATTCTTTTATGAAACTGGACCAATCATTCTGATTTTGATAAGGAAGCTTTTATACAAATGTGCATTACTGTCTTTGTTTGAAAGCATTTCTGCGTTGAAGGAAGAATTTCAAATAGTGATTGATATTGGGATTGATTAGCAGCTCATATGGTACTATTATCTATGTCTGGACTCAATCTTGTTATATGAATTGTCATTTGATCGCTCTTGCTATTATCGCATATATATATATATATATGTGTGTGTGTGTGTTTTAAACAACATTCTTTATGCATTCCACTATTGGCTGTTTATAGTATGCTTTTCTTCCAATCATGTATGTATCGATGATATAAATGATAAGTGCAGCAATCTTGTGTTAATCACTTTGTTTAACTATTTATATGAAGTAATCTTTGAATGAATAAATATCTATGTTTATTTGATAAGAGTCATCTACATTCCTGTCAATAGACAAAGATCATCAAACACTGCATTTCCAAAGAATAATTGTTCCCGGGATTAGTATTAGTTCTCTTATTTTGTTGATAGATTAAGTTATTCGCCTAGCATTAGATCAGACAACCCATCACTCATCCACCCCTTTTATTCATTATTGGGAAACTGGTCCCATTATATCCAGTCGGAGCCACCATCCCAAACGAAAAAGGAGTTGTATTAAGGTTCGGACCGGGTGGTTATCCCCCAATGTTGATACAACGATTTTTGGGGCATCAACAAGTTCTTATTTGGAGGAAGTTCCAAAAGTAAATACGTACAACATATGCTTTAGCATGGGAGTTTATTGCATGTGAAATCAATCATTCCTCTATTAATTCGGTTACTTTTGGGCAACTTGCAGATCACTTATAGTCGACTTCCACATGACGTGTTGTGAAATCACTTCTAGCTCGCATTGAGAGTTGGTTTTTGGTGTCACAAGCAAGACAGTCTAATGTTGTGCAGATAGATTATTAGTTTAAATGATTATCTCAAGGACAAAAAAATGTCTTCAATTGGAAATAAAGATACAAAGGTTGTTGTTTCTCAACTGTCTATTAAAGGGACAACTAGAGGTCAAAAAGTTGAAGGAAAGGAACAATTAAGATATACAATATGTGTCTTTTTATGTGCCTATATGATTTTTGGTCATCCTGAGGTTATCTTCAATGGTATAGGAGACTGTGAAACTGCACTTGTAAAAGAAAAATCTAGGCTTATTCTGGAGTTTGAATCCTCAATCACTATTATATTAGATGGGCCTTCTTCTAGCTCTCTATCAAGACTTTGTCCAAATGCAGCAACTAATGATTGGGGTTTTGAAGAACCTCATACTTCAAGTCAACAGTAGTTATTTTCATCCTAGCTAGTTGCATATGATGCTTCCTAGTGCTATTACTTATATCAATGTGTTGTGGAAAGTCAAGGATGCACAATCCCTTGAAGAGGATTTAATTAGAGTGGCTTTCCAACTTGAAGTTTTAATGCTATAGAAGTGAAACATATCATCAAGAGATGAGGATGATGTTGGTCATGACTCAAAGGCCATTCACAAGTAGGTCTAAATTACTACTTTGTATTTAAATGCAATCGGTATTCCCATGTTCATATTAATTGAGTATATAGTAATAACTATTCATCTATGAGGATGTCACATGAATGACTAAAATGAGCATAGCTTTTCAATCTTAATTTTTGTACTATTGTGCTCTATTTTTTATGATTATTTTGGTCACGTCTAACGAGATGATCTTGTAAGTGGATGCATAAGGAAGATATCATCAAGCTTATTAGAAGGATTTACAAGGTGTATATATATCTATATATATTATATATATATATATATATATATATATATCAATTGGTTTCCATGGATTTAGGATTGTAAAAGCCACCAACTACTATTAGTACGCCTTAGTAACTCAAGGTTGTTGGGTTGCTATAAAAGTTAACTTTGGATTGTTTGTTTGTATTTTGAGTTTAAACTTTTGGGAAAATACTGGACTTTTGAAACACACCTCTTTAGTTGGTCTTTTATCTGCCATTAATTACTCCTATTAAGACATGTTAATAACTTTGCTTAGTATGGAATAGCTACTTCAATACCAATAGGTGTTTTTTTGTTTTTTAAATTCTATAAACCTAATTTGATTATAAATTCTCATCATTACATGCATTTTATTGGTTCTATAAGATAAAAAACTTCTACGAGAAAGGGTTCTTCATTTGAGTGGCACTGAAGGAGCAACAAGGATGAAAATGGCACTTTCATATGCACGAGCTAAATCTCACCGTTGATATTTGTGATGCTGCATTTATGGCCTAGGGCAACCCCTCCTTCCAGACTTGATCCAAATACTTAAAAAACAGTGTTTTACTCCTAGTATGCGACATTTCCCTGAGCTAAACGTGTGTGTACGCGAGCCAGTGTATACCCAACCCGCGTATATGTCTTAAAACACTTCAAAAATTTAAATCTCCTTAATTTCGGGTGGAGATCATAGGTTTTACCTGTTGATTACCTATTGGTGCCTGTGGCCCAACTGTTCCCAACGAATTTCCAACTAAAAAGCTACTTTGGGAGAAGTATAAAAAGGCTTTAATGGGAAGGCCTTAAGGAGGAGAGAAGAGAGATAATTACTCTGCTAAGATTATCCCTGATTAGGTATGAAGATCCTTGTGCTTCCAACACTTCCCCCAGTACAGGAAACCCTTGTTTCCTTGAGTTATGATGTCATTTCACTAGTTGAGATATCTTTGTGTGAGTCATGGAAGGAGCCTTTTCAAGACTTGGGATTGGATAGACCCGGAGGATGGTTCCTCTTGGAGCCAGTAAGAGGAAGATTCAGGTGATATCATTCCTTGCTTTATTTTAGTTATCTACAATAAAGAAACATTTGTCTTGTTCCCGAAATCAATCTTTTTTATGCATATGATGTTATTGTTATGGTTTACATATGAATAATTGTTTCAATTGTATAACTAACCATATTTCAATATGTTATGAAGTCAATTTGTAGATGATACTTTATCTATATATGGCTATGCTTCTCTGAATTGGTTGTTTTGCAGGTTCAAAGATCCAAAGGAACTCCAAGAGGGTTTGAACCGTGGCTGGATCTACCCGAACGAAGGACCTCAGGGTCCACCTCTCTTTGTGTAGTTTTCTTATTTAAGTGTCATGGTTGTGTGCAATGCTTGTTTTTACTGTAGATAACCCCCACTCTACTATGGTGTTGAACCAAAACCCTAGGGGACTTTGTCCCTCAACAGAATTGGCGACTCCGCTGGGGACGACAATATTATTGTTCGTAGTTTGGGTTAATTTAAGCCAATCAAGGCTCAGCCATTGGTGTTCTTGCTGTAACTAATTTGTCTGTTCCTTTGGGAACTCAGACTTCAAGTCTGAGCAATTTCTTCAGACCTCTTTTTTTCTTTTTCTTGTGAACTGTTATATACATAGTTTTTTCATGTTACAGTAGCATATGTACGCAAGTTTCCCCATACGAACTCGCGTATACACAGGTTTCTTTGGGCTAAATCATGTGTACATGCAACTGTGTATTGACACAGTCATGTATACCCTAATTTTATAAGGTTTTGTCAAGTCTTTTTGTTTCAGAAATTTGTTTGCTGGTCTGAGTATTTCCTGAGCAGTCAATGTTTGTTGTTAGTCTTTGGTTTTGCAGCAAGTTTCTGGTTTCGAATTCTCTCCTTTTGTGCAAAGTTTTGGTCTTGTTTTTATTTTGTCACAAGTGGCATCATTTTTGTTTGAGCACAAAAGATTTATTTCTGAGAATCGTAGTTGTTCTGGTCTTCTAGAGCAGAAATATTGGTTTTAATCTTTGTGACAAACTCTATCTTTGTGATCTTCTTGCTTTGTGTCAAAACTGCATCTTATGGCCATTTGTTTTTCTTGCTTTTTGAAAGTTGTTGAGTGACGATTTTCAAATTTATCTTTCTTGGTCTTTTGATCATTGTCACCAAGCTCTTTTTGTTGCTTTTTGGTCATTAAGAGCATCTTGAAACACCTATTTTGTTGAGTTTTCACCCATTTTGAGTTGGTAACTTTCAAAGTGTTTTTGTTGCCTATTTTTTGGTCTCAAAGTTTTTAATAGTATTTAGAGTGCTTTTGAAAAGTTGTTTTTTGCTTTTGCTTTTAAAGAAAACTTCTTAAAAACTTGGTTTTTGCTTTCTTTTGCCTTTTTTTGATTTGGTTTCTTTTTGCGAGTGAAAGTGCATTTTGTTTGTCTTAAGATTTGCTTTTAGTGTTTGGAAAAAAATGAGCATTAGGAACTTATATTCTATCTAAACATCTAAAGTGGCTAATTAGAAGCGATAAAAAATTTACTTTCATTCTTTGCTTTAGAGTAATCTTAGGTTTTTTGCATCAACATATACTCATTGCATTAGGATAGTTTGTGCTTCTTTTAGGGAATCCATAGTTTTTGTTAGTGTGAAGCTTGTTGAAAGAAAAGAAAAGAGAAATTTATTGCTTTCTTAGAAGTTCCTTAGAATCTGGTAGAAATCTCTTTCATCGAAGAACGAAACAAGTGCATTTGCATATAGTTTGGCTTTTATTAATTTCTTTTGCGTCGAAGAACACCACAAGTTTCACTTCATATATCCCTTGACTTAAGAACAACCCATTTAAAAACAAGTGCTAACTAAAATATACTAGAACTTTTTGATATTGTCAATTTAGACACACCAACAAGTTTTAGGATATTTAGGGCCTTGGATTAGGCGAGTGGAGAGAAAACTCTCCAAGACCAATTTAAACTATCAAACATAGAAGTCTGAATAACGAATGCAAATCCAATAGTGTTAGGGAGACCAGAAAAGCTCCGGATCTGGGAGTTAAGCATGAGGGTTTTTGAAGATAAGGAAGAGAGATACCCCCTCTCCTACTTGTCAGATCTTACCTCAAGACTATTCTACCTAGCTTCTGACACAAGTTGGTAACCTTAGTTGTTTATCCTAGGGATCTATATAGGTGGTTGTGGAGGGTAATCCCATGGCACCTGAGGTCGACATTGTATCACTCTCAGCAGTACTTCTAGAGGGCACCTTTGCGAAGCTTGGGGGCTTGCATCGGTACATGCTGTTGTTTGGAGGTCAGCGTAACTTCCTCTGATACCTTCGCTAGTAGGCCTGGGCCGTCATTATCCCAGACTATCTTCGGAAGGCCCCTACTTCACTTTCTTGTATTTTGGTGTCCGGTCCTCATCACCTGGAGTGGAAATACTTGAAAGTTGTTTGACTAGTTGATATCTTTTAGGGACATTTTTAGTGTGTACTTGTTAGGCCCCTATACTACTAGTGTAACCCCTTAATATTATTAGTACAACCCCCTTATTATATTGACGTACCCATGTAGTGACCATATTGTTACTATCGTGCCCCATAGAAGCCCACTATTGTTATTATTGTGCCCTTACATTATTATTGTTATGTAGCCTCTGATTATATAATGACCCCTTAGACTCCTATATATAGAAAGGAGGTCTTTTCATTTGTATCATCCAAGAAGTGTTCATTTATGTAATGTAAAGGAGGTTGCCCCCTCGAAGAGGCTGAATTCTAAGGCGTTGATCTATCTTTTCTATCTTTTCTTGAGCTGGTTTCATAACATTTGGTATTAGAGCTTTGGATTCTAGGGTTTCGCTGCTGCAAATAGGTCATTGTGGCATTTTTGCTATAACTTTGTTTCTGCAACGTTTCAGAAGTCGAAAAAAAACCCATTTGAGAAGACATCGCACTAAATCTCGGGTCCCAATTTCAGAACCTTTTGCGCTACATTTGCGGAGATATGATCTGAGGAAGTTAGTCTTTTTGCAGACTCCTGAATTACATTCCAAATAGGTGACTTGTGGAAAATCGTCATAACTTTCTCTCTAAGCATCGGATTGAAATTTCGCAAAAAGGTACAAAAAGAGGGCAGACTATAGTTTCTTCTAGATATTTTTTCAGAGAAAAAGGTCCAAATAGTGACACGTGGCACTTCATACAAGTTTTCTCTTCTGGAAAGGTCTATAATTAGGTCACTGTGGGAGATTTGGAATAACTCTTCATTAGATAATCCAATTGGGGTCAGGCTAGTGGAATTGGAAAGAGGACATAGAGGGCTACTGCAGATCACAATTTTAGAACTTAAAGATCTGAAAGTACAGAGTTACAATTGTTTCAAGATTGAGATCCTAAAATCAAGAAAAAACAAGATGAGGAAGTTTGATGGGAACGATCTGGTAAATTGGATACTTCAGATGGAGAAATATGTTGATCTACATGGTGTACCACTGTTACAAAAGGTATGTATTGCATCTTCATATTTAGAGCCGGATCAATTTTTATGGTATAAAGGGGTTTGTTCTCGTAAACGACTTTTTATGTGGTCAATTCTCACAGAGGAAATGATAGCACATTATGAGGATACAAAGAGCAACACCTTCTTTAGAGAAACACCACCACAATTGGAAAGAGTAAAAGGGCTTTGTGACATACTAGAAAGTAAAATTATGGAAAAAATGAATTCTACCCCTCACAGCTATGAAGATGGAAGTGTTGTTTCTCCTAGCCTTCCATAACCTACAAGGGTTACACCACAACAATTGGAAGAAAAAAGAGAAAAAGGGCTTTGTTACAATTGTGATAGCAAATGCACTAAAGGTCATAAGTGTGTTGAGAAGAAATTATTTTACATAGAGTATGAAGAGGAGGAAGAAAAGGATCAAGAAACATCAAAAGAAGAGGATATACGCCACGATCCAACCCCAGAGATAGAAGAAATGAATCAGACCATATCTTGTAAAGCATTGGCAAGAATTACCACTCCTCAAACAATCGAGATAGAAGGACATATCAAGAAGAAAAATGTTCAAGAAGTGAAAGATCACATTGAGCATCAAGAAATGAATTTGACCATATCTTGTAAAATATTGGAAGAAATTATCACTCCTCAAACTCTAAAGGTAGAAGGACATATCAAGAAGAAAAAGGTTCAAGTGGTGAAAGATCACCTCATGCATCAACAACAAGTTCTCCAACTTTTAAAGGATAATGCCACTTTGGTGCAAAATCGAATGAAACAAAAGGTAGATCAACATCGTAGTGAAAAATGTTTTGATGTAGGTGATTGGGTATTTTTACTGCTACATCTCAAGCAAGCTATTTGTGAGAAGGAAATGTTGGCAATATTACATGCACTTAAAAAATGGCGACCTTACCGAATGGGAGTACACTTCAAGAAAATGGAAGCAAGGGATGAATCGAAGAAGGATGAAGAAGTATGGCCACTTATTCAAAAGTTCCAAAAGATCCCAATTCAAACAATATTGCGAGAAATTGAAGAGGAAGGAAAAATCGTATTGGAACCTCGAGCAGTCACAGAAACAAGAACCCGACAGCTACGAAATCAATCAATTTCAAAGTATCTCACCAAGTGGAAGAACTTACCCGCTGAAGATTCCACATTGGAGGACAAGAAGTTTATACAAAAGCATCAAGAACTACTCAAGCGTTGAGGATAACACTTTTTGAAGGAGAGGGGCGTGTTAGGCCCCTATACTACTAGTGTAAGCCCTTATTATTATTATTACAACCCCCTTATTATATTGACATACCCATGTAGTGACCATATTGTTACTATTGTGCCCCATAGAAGCCCACTATTGTTATTATTGTGCCCTTACATTATTATTGTTATGTAGGCTCGGATTATATAATGACCCCTTAGACTCCTGTATATAGAAAGGAGGTCTTTTCATTTGTATCATCCAGGAATTGTTCATTTATGTAATGTAAAGGAGGTTGCCCCCTCGAAGAGGGTGAATTATAAGGCGTTGATCTGTCTTTTCTATCTTTCCTTGAGCTGGTTTCATAACAGTACTCTGTGCTCTTAGTTGGCCTAGCTTTCATTTTTTCTTGAGTCTTTAATTAGATCTTAATAAAAAATTCAAAGTGGCTGACCAATCGCCTAGATGGTCTCGAAGACGTTGTGGTCTTTCCCCACCAAGTTTAGAGCCTTCTCCTAGAAGGCACAGAGGTAATACTACCAGTGGTTTTCACCTAGTGGCAACTGACGCATCAGGGATTAATCCTCCACTTGGGGGCATTTGTGTACAAGATAGGCCTAGTACTACCACTACGCCAGAGAGTAACACTCTAGTTATTTCTTGAGTCCTCTTCCAGTCATAAGATAATATTGAGGTGGAAGAACTCTCAGTGCCATTAGCAGCTCTGAATTCTCCTCTACCTTCTGATTATCTGGATGTGGTATTATATGTTGGGACTTCGACACATAGACCTTAAAGTCCAGGTCACATCACAAACATCCCTTTGATGACCACTGCTGGGAGCATGGCATCCACCGCGAGTGCTACAGGCACACAGACTCCTATATCAGTACAAGGGGGAGGAACTATTTCCATCCCTTCTACATCTTTATTTGGGTCTACTACTAGCATGTCTTTTTTTGGTTCTACTTCCATTCCGTCGATGAGTGGAAGTTCCCAAGCACATGCATCCAGTTCTAGATTCTTCCCGTTTGGCACCCATTCATAAGGTATTCTATCAATTTCGTTTAGTGCCTCGACATCCATGATGAGCGGATCAACTTCATTTCAAGTTTTTCCTTTTGGAAGTGGTCATATACCACATTCCAACCCGATGATGGGATCTATGCCTTTTTTTCTAGAAGTCAAGGTAGTAATCCCTTTCAAGGTTAGACTAACCCTATGGATAGTGGCATAGGAACTAAAAATTTGCTTTTTGGCCAACAAGGGAATACGTTGTACTCCACAGATAGTTCATTTCAAAGTATTCCTCCCTTAGCTACCGCTTGGAATCCTTATCAGGGGTTATCGGCTCTTTATAATGCTTTAGGAGGGAACTTCACTAGTTTTGGAGGTGTTTCGACTGGAGTTGGTCAAACTCTGAGTTTTGTTGGACCACAACGGTCACCTTTTGGTTCAATGGGTTCTGCTAGTTACTTTGAGCAGCCTGGTACCTTTCAAAATCCAAGCCAATCTTTTCAAAACTTTGGGAACTCCACTCAGTCTGGGTGGAATCCCCAAGGTCCTCCTAGGCTTCCTTTTCTCGCAATGCTAAATTTGCCAGATATCATGAAATTGACAAATGATCTAATCAGATATAATATAGCCTGGCCTTTGGTCCCAACCAAACTCCCATTAGATATTCCAAGGTTCGAGGGGAATGGTGGTGAAGACCCGGGTGACCATGTAACCACATTCCATTTATGGTGCTCATCAAACTCCCTCATTGATGACTCGATTAGGTTGAGACATTTTCAATGCACCTTAATTGGTAATGTGGCCAAGTGGTATATAGAGTTACCATGAGGCAACTTTACATCTTTCACCCATTTGGCTAACATTTTTCTAAACCATTTCCAGTTGCCCATTCGTTATGATGTCGAAATTGAACTTCTAGCCGATTTCTGTCAGGATATGGCAACTCACATCCCCTATCATATTCAAGAATGAAGATGAAGAAAGAGGCTCATTAAAGCTGAAATTCCTCCTAAATACCGTCTCGAATGGTTCTTGAAATTGTTATAACTTGAGATTTCCAAGGATATCTCTTTGTCCGGAGTCTATTTTGAAGAGCAAGATATTTTTTGGGCCCAACAGTTAGAATTGATTTACTCTCAGTCTCGGATTCTTTAGAAAATCTTGCCTGATGCTCCTAGGACTAAGGTTGATATAGTCAAATCAAAGCCAGGATCTCATGTGGATGGTATTTTTGGATCGACAGACACCAATGCGGTGAACATGTTGAGCCAATTGCAGCAGTTGTCTTTACAAACTACTCCTACCAATCAGGTCACATTGTCTAACCCTTCACCTTCCCAACCCTCTTCCATTAACGCCGTCCAATATTCTAACCCTAAAGAAAATCAAAATTCCAATGGGAAGAAGAAAGGACGAGGTAAGAAGAAGAATCAAGATGGGAAAGCTGACACAAACAAACCCGGCTATAGTGCTGGTCAGGGTGGAAAGTAGTCCAAAAAGAAAGTCAAGTTTCCTTGCAAGTTATGTAATGGAGACCATTTGACTCATCTATGCCCCAAAATTCAAGATGCTTAGCACTTGTTAGTGTAGCAAGGGCCTTATAGCTCTCAAGATGTGTTAACCAACCCTTTTCCCCAAGGGTAGCAATTGCTTGCTGGCACAAATTCAATTCATGGTACCTTTGCAGTGAGAAACTAGGAGGGGGATAAATGATCAAATGATTTCATGTTAATGTGTCCACTCGATCACGTGATAATGGTGAAACTAAAACATCCAAGGAAAAATCTACTCCCAAAACTACCGACTCACTTCATATTGAGCGACCCTCTGTCGAGACTATACCTCGGATACCGAAAGGTTCCGCTAAACACGTGACTATCAACCCTAATGATAGGGCTACCCAAAATTACTCCATTGTTGAGGATCTAGCCCAGAGTCCATGTGCTATGTCCACTTTGGAGGTCCTTCAGTCATGTCCAACTCAACAAAGTGCTTTTCCTTTCGATGATAGGGGCAGTTGATCCAAATAATTCCTCAGTGCTCACTTTTGACATGCTTAATGTCAAAAAATGACTTCCTCATCATATGGATTTTCAAATCAACTCTACTTATCGAAAAAAATAATATTTTTTGAAAAGTTGTAGATGAGGGAGCTTCCACATCTGTAATGTCTATATCATGTTGGAAGTGTTGGCATTATGATGCATGTGTTGTACTTGATGGCAACCCTCTCATAGAAGATCATCTCACTTATATATAACTAGATGAATCTACAGAAGAGATATCAGATGTGAATAATGCATGGGATGCAGGACAACTCAAAGGAATCAGATGATAGTTCTAAGTGTGACAAGTTAGCTTTGCCATCAATTCCAAAGGGGGAGATTGTTGGCATTATGATACAAGTGTTGTCCTTGATGGAAAGATGACAGATTATAGTGCAGTAGTTCAGTAGCAAAGAATTGATGATCTATTCTGCTTATTGTTAATAAGGTTAATAATGTTCTGATGCATTTACTGAAGATAAGCTAACTGAATCATAAGATTACTGCATGTACGTTGATTTCTTTTAACACAGTCACGTATATACACGGATATCCTTAACTCAAGTAGCGTATATGAATCTGAGTATGAAAAGAAAAAGTTTTACTGATTTGATAATACTGATTCACCCCCCCCTCTCAGTATTATTTCCAACAATTGGTATCGGAGCAGGTCCTTTGGTAGAAGCTTGATCGCTTGAAGGAGATCCGTGGAACAATGGGAAAGAAGCTTAAGAAGAAAGCTCATAAGAAGAAGAAGACATCTCAAAAGAACTATGACAGTGGGAGAATCGATTGGGGATTAGGCATAAGAAACTCTTCAGATTCAGAATCAGATTCAGAATCATTATCAGGTATGAATGTGTTATCCTCTGATATTCCACCTATATTTCCTTGTGAAACGGATGAAATTGATAGTGAAACAACTGAACTTGCTCTTATGGGTGAAGAAGAAAGAAATCAAATAGAGGCAGAATTTAAAAGGCTTTCAGACATAATCAAAGATCAACAAGATCTTTTGAACAAAAGGGAATGTGAAACAAATGAACTTGCTCTTATGAGTGAACAAGGGAGATATCAAATAGAGGCAGAATTTAAAAGGCTTTCAGACACAATCAAATATCAACAAGATCTATTGAACAAAAGGGAATGTCACTTCAAAGAAGAAACTACCAAACTGAAAGCCAACCTGAAGTTATTCATGGACAAATATATAAAGTTGCTAAATGACAAACCAGAGGAAGAAAGCAAGATAAGGAAGTCCTACAAGGACAAACTTCAAAAGATGCATGATGAAGTAACATCTCTAAGAAAAGAAGTCAATGAAAACAACACAACAATCAAGAATCTCAGAGATAGAACCAGTGATTATGAAAGTCTTGAAGCTACAACCCTCTCACTAAAGGAATAACTTGAAGAAGCCAAGAAGAAGAATAAAGATCTGCTCCAAACTATTGAAAAACAGGAATCACAGCTGGAATGTGCCTACAGAGCTCGTCAAATGCAACAGAATGTGAGTGAAGAACAAGAAAAAGAGATACTCAAACTAAGGCAACAAATGGAAGAAGGAAGAAAGTCTGAAGAAATCTTGAAGAAGCAATATCTTGAAAAGGAAGAACAACATCAAGTTGAGGTAAATATCTTGAAAGGTAAATTAGAAGAAAAGGATAAGATTTTACGATTTCAAGATAGCTCTAAAGTCTTGGATGATATTCTTAGTAGTCAAAGGTCTCCTGCTATAAATATTGGTCTTGGTTTTCATGAATTGGTTAAAGGTGAATCTAGTTCACAAGGTGAAGCAAGGAACTCTAAAGAGAAATCTAAAGTGATCAAAGAAGAAATGAAAGATCCATCGCATCATCAAGAGATTCCTCAAAGAAAATCCTTTACTCCTCCTATTTATAATGTTGAATGTTATGTATGTCATAATCTTGGACATGTTGCAGCTAGATGTAGAAGAAGAAGGGTTCAAGATCATTATGCAGAAAGGTCATCTCAATCAAGGTACTTTTACGGATATTGTTTTGCTTGCAATATGTATGGTCACAAAGCTGCTGATTGCTACAGAAGGAATATGAAACATGTAAGATGCTATGCATGTAACAAGTTTGGACATAGAGCAAAAGATTGCAGGAACAAAGTTCATGATAAGAAGAAATCATCAACATGCTTGAAGGTATGGAAGAAGAAGGAAGCTCAGTCAGAAAGATGTGGCACAGCACAGGATTCTCAGCACAGCACAGTCATAACAGACTCAGGGGGAGCTGAAAGTGTACAACTTCAGTGTCCTGAATCTCATACGCAAGTTTCATTAAGGGAATTCGCGTATATACGCGAGTTATACACTGCAAAGTCGCGTATATGTCATTCTAAAGAAAGGCAGTGGGGACATGCTCAGAAAAGGGGTCTGATATGTTTCAGTCCATTATTTGCTCTATCGGTTAATAGTTACAGTCTGCTGAAGATGAGTGGAAATGTCTTGATTCTTGTAAGATGTTTAGAAGTATTTTGATCCTAACTTGGTGGTGATGATGGCTTGGTGATTGTTGCTGATATACACATGATCAGATCTAACAGCAAACAG
Source organism: Pinus taeda (assembly GCA_000404065.3). Classification (NCBI taxonomy): domain Eukaryota; kingdom Viridiplantae; phylum Streptophyta; class Pinopsida; order Pinales; family Pinaceae; genus Pinus; species Pinus taeda. The sequence continues at coordinate 108,370 of APFE031179508.1, forward strand.
ATGGCACTTGTTGAGGGGGAGCACATGCCTTTAACAAAGATTGTTGGCATTATGATTATGCAGGATTCCCATACTACTTGGTGACCTTATGGATGAGGACTGTTGATGACAGTGCTGGATACACAAAGCTGGTAGTTGGGGACATGATGATGATGAGTTGATGATTGACGCAGATTTTCCCAAGAGATGATACATGGATGATCTTGTTGACTATACACTCATGATATAATGTGAATGATTTTATGATGATACAGACATACCTTGGTACAGGACATTTGCAGACTGCTGATCTGAAAACAGTTATATGCATATATAATAAAGAGTATCCGCGTACATACGCTGGTTTGTGCAGAGAAAGTCACGTATATGGAGGATTGATGGAAATCAGAAGGAGCAGGCTCTGGTTGAAGATATTTTGATTGGGGTCTGACAGAGACCATCCGGCACAGGTTCAGGGGGAGCAGATAATCTTCTAATTATGCATTGTTGGCATTAGTTTAGAAGCTTTTGGTTCTGGTTCATAGCTGTTATTGATTTCAGGTAGATCAAGAACAGAAGGAGAACAAAAGAAAATCTTGGTTGCTGATCTGAATGGTGATTGACAGTTGCTGCTGCTATCAGTTGTTGGTGACTTTCATAAGTCTTGTTTTAAATGTGTCATCTCTATGTCATGTATCTTCTTCTTATATGGTGTCAGGGTCATGTAACAGCCTATGTTGGTTTCCCCACTATGCCTGGGATGGATGATGTAGTGTTCTTTCTTTATCATGTGTAAACTTTCGATGTATCCCCACTTGGTTGGGTAGATGAGCCAAGTCCCACTTGGATGGGAGATGGACGTATGTATGAGTATTTGGTGCTAGGAAGGTCTTGTATGATGTATAGAGTCATGTTCTTCTTATAGAACACCTTTTGCAGACCTTGCTTACAGTAAGGGGGAGCATGAACAACACTCTTCAGTAAAGCATGTATTCAGGGGGAGCATGGACAGATTGGTACACCTTGGCATATACAAAGGGGGAGCTCATTCAAAGATTTCAGCAGGTACTCAGGGGGAGTATGGACAGTGGAATGTTTATCAAGAAAAGAGAACATCTTGGTCTGCCCTTTGCCCTTGATGTCAAAGGGGGAGAGTGATTTGGTGTCGTTGCCATCAAGTCCAAAGGGGGAGATTGTTGGCATTATGATGCATGTGTTGTACTTGATGGCAACCCTCTCATAGAAGATCATCTCACTTACATATACTTAGATATCAGATGTGACTGAATGCATGGGATGCAGGACAACTAAAAGGAATCAGATGATAGATCTAAGTATGACAAGTTAGCTTTGCCATCAAGACCAAAGGGGGAGATTGTTGGCATTATGAGACAAGTGTTGTCCTTGATGGCAAACCACACAGATGAGAAATCAAAGTGCAGAAGGTCGGCAGCAAGGAATTGATGAACAAGACTACAAGAACGAAGAGAAAATACATATACGCAGGTTCATCGTGACAGACCCGCGTATACACGCATGTTAGTCATTACAAAGTCGCGTGTGCGTATGCACGCAAATTCATGCAAGGAAAAGCCCGTATATGTTGGAAAACTTACCTATGGTCCATGGCGGTTAGTCCTTGGAATTTGAACCTATGGTTTTTGGACCATGGCATCTCAACAAACGTGTTGATCCCTAGTATTGAGTTGATGGTATTGGTTTGTTATGGTTTTGGACCATGGTATTGAGCAAGGCCTAAGACTATAAAAGGAGAAGAAGATCATTAGGCAAATGTATGGAAAAAGACTTGAATATCTGATGAAGGATGAGATCCAGTATGCAGGTTATGAGTTGCTTGATCTAAGCTAAGGAGGGATCTCATAAGTTGATGAAGAACAAGATCTAAGGATAGAACGGGATCAAATGGTTTGAAATGAACTATCTCTATATGATTGATTATTTTTATTCTATATCTATATACTGACACATGTAATGATCTGAACTGGGTATAACTTAAGTTTGAAATCGCCGCAAGTCATGATTGAATATTTATAGATCTATACGCGGGTTGGCTTTGGTAAAAACGCATATGTACGCAGGTTTGGTTCGTCCAAATAACGTATACCATTTAAGCTATGATATTGATGATACAGTTGTTTTTTAATAGTGTTCAGGGTTCTGCTCTGTGTCCTGGTGACTGCTTTTGTTGACAGGGTTCAGTGTTTCAGTATTGGGTGATTCAGAGATTGATAATGCTAAGTGTTGATTGATTGTATGATTCAATGATATTGATGGGTCCAGTATGAAAATTGGATGAAACGTGGCCTTCATATTGTAGTGGTGTGCTTCAGTGTATCCAGTCTGAAAATTGATGAAACGTGGTACCTGGAGGAGAGAAGATTGTAGGTCAGCACCTACGTACTAGTATCTAAGCTATTACAAGAGCTAAAGGAAATATTTGCAGCATTATAGCAGGTAGTAGCCTGCGTACTAGTAAATGGATCAGCTAGTACAAGAGAAAAGGGGGTTGTAGCTCCCGTACTGGTATAAGGCTGCACCAGTACAAAATATTGTAAAAGGGATTTTCTTATTAAGAAGAAGATTGAGATGACTTGCAGCAGGTGGTTTTCTCCCGCATTGGGTTTCCACCTTATATCATGGTGTTCATGTGTGTGCCTTATGTGTGATGATCTATTCTATGTTACTGCATCTCTTAACTGATAATATGGTTGATAATGTTCTAATGCACTCATTGAAGATCAATTAACTTAATCATAAGAAGTTGTGGAAGTAGCATATATGAAACTGAATATGGAAATAAAAAAGTTTTATTGATGTGATAATACTGATTCACCCCCCCCCCTCTCAGT
>APFE031179508.1:141513-152481 GCA_000404065.3 Pinus taeda
TGATGTAGGCTTTTCTGGGTCACTGTCTCCTTCTCTGACACAGACTCCTTTCCACAGCTCATTGAAAATGAGAGTGTGCTGTACCATTCGGGACCAGTCAGGATAGTTCTCCTTGCCAGTGAGAACTATTCCTATCATAGAGATGATTGAATGCATTCTGTAAAGGTTACTTCTGCTGACAAAAAAACTTTTGCTGATATATACTTCTGATGGAAAAAAAATACTCTTAAAAAAACTTCCGCTGCTTTTTTTTTTTTTTAAATGATTTTGCTTTGGAGAAAAAAATCATTAAACTTCTGCTACATATATCTCCACATACATATTTCTGCTTTAAAAATGATTAAAATTCTGCTACATATATCTCCACATATATATTTCTGCTTTTTAAAAATGATTTTTATATGGGAAAAAATCATTTAAAATTCTACTAACTAAATATATGGCCCACGCAAAAGCTTGCAGTTTTTTTTTTTTGTTTGTAGCAATCTGAGTTCTGAGTTAGACACCAAATAAAAACGCCAGAAGCTTCATTTGTTAAACCTGGGTTTTAATTTATACTATCTTCAATCTTCAAAAAGATATCCCTATGGAGCATTCAAATCAGACACCCTTAACTACCTTCCTTGCATCACACGACGTTGCAGGTGAAAGAAGCTCAAAAGCGTTCTAAATAATGGACTGGGACTGTCATGACTCACGAGAAATATCGTTAATTTCTATGGGTTGCTAAAAAACACTCTCTGAGGCTCCTCCCATCTCTCAGAAACCAGCTTGTACCACTTTCAAATCCAACGGCGATACTGCTTCGTACTACTTCAGTCTGAAACGACTCAACTTTTATTCGACACTGTGTACATACATAGATTCAGAGGATCTGAACAAATGGAATTTAATGTAATAAGAACCGAACATGGTGCCTTGAAAGCAGATTCATTGTTACAAATTTCTGGGCGTAATCTGATGCAGTCTTGGACATCTGTATGACTTAGCTATTAAACTGAATTATTTGAATGTGACATCGCCTGTTTCATTCACATACTTTCGCAACACTCTCAGGAAGAGCTCGTTAATTATACTTTGTTTCAAAATATTGGTAATCTAGATACTCGCAGAGATTAACAAAAGAAAACCCTCCTTCGTTGGGCAGCGGACCAAAAGTTTCAACAGGCAGCGTTCCAGGCAGCAGACAAAAAAAATACAGGCAGCGGACTAAAATTAAACATGAAACAGTTACCAATTTCAGGCGTTTCAATGCATTGAAATTCCAGGCGTTTGCAGGCAGCAACAGTCTTCAGGCACGCAGTCTTCAGGCAGCAGCGGCAGTCTTCAGCTATTTCAGGGATGTCAGAGACTGAGCAGCTTTCAGGCAGGAGTTACAACTATTTCTGGGACCTGTGCTCTGATACCATGTCAGGCCAGGGTAACTCCAGAATGAATGAGCGAGAGAAAACTGATTGTATTATTCATTAGGTAACATACATTTATATACATAAATAAAACAGATCAGTTCATCTTCTGGATGACTGTCCAGTTCACCCATCCGTTTCAGATTAGGTGTCAATAGTCTGCTCAGCTTCAAAGAGCACCTGTGGAATCAAAGCAGCATACTACTATCAAAGAACAGAGATCTATATTCATAAATAACACAGGACTAGATATGAATTAACCATACAAATGCATATACAATCAAACATACAAGAATATGGAGGAAAACTTGAATAGCTTTATTAATATCAATAAAAGCAAGAGGATTATGACCAATTTTTCTGACCCAGCATCATCTTCCAGCAAGAAAGCCCTTCTTCACCTCAAGTAAAGCTTAGATCACCCAACACTATGAAGTTTCACCAGAAAACCAACAACACTTCTCTACAAGATAGAAAATTCCAGCCTCTAGATATTTGTGATGAGGGATCCATATATAAATGATTGTAGGGGGTGAGTCATATTCTAGGGTTTTGATTAGTGTCCTTTCTTTGATAGTTCTTGATTCCACTTGGAGATTGATGATCTCTTACTCATCCTTGGTCGACAACAGAGAGGCAAGTGTCAGAGAGGAAGCTTCTGGAAGATTCCATGATCTTCCACCTCGCAAACTGTCTCTGCCATTTGTCCATTCTCGCCCACTGCACCCTACAGAGGGGCCATTCAGTATGCATTGCACCCTTTACACCGGGAAGGTGATATGCGTTGCACCCTCTGCATTGGGTATTCAGTATGTTCTAGTTTTCACCATTTCTGAGCAGTTTTTAGTGGAGAACTTCTGGGAGATGGTGTAATCAGCTAACCTTGTTCCTTTAGGTAGTGAAGCAATACTTTTACGAACTTAGGATCCCTCAGTTTATGGACATTTATGATTGGGGTTGTAGTGCCCAAAAATGTCTATAACAAGGAGACCCATTTTAGACCTCAAAATTCCTCCAATGCTTGTGAGAAATTGATAAGTTGAATGACAGTTACTAAAGTAGGCATGATGATCAGATGGACCAATTATTACATGATATTATCGGTTAGTAGAAAGCAAGGACAAATCGATTTGAACAACTTTGCAAATGCTTCTAATGATAGAATCATCTACCTCACATGGAAAATATGACAACCCATTTCTTTATACTTGGTTACATACTGCGCTAGCATCGTAATCATCGAAAAAAGTGAAAATGAATGTTAGTGTAGCAAACACATGAAACTAGTCAGGATACAATGAGTGAAGAATAATTTGTTTCACCAAATAACTCATGCATTATTTAACACTCAAGAGGATTTTAGGTGCGATGTAGAAAAATATTAGCAGTATAACATTCACAAGAAAAGCTAGGAGTTGATTAGTATGAATGAATATGATAAACATGATTCCTTTAGCCAGAGATAGTCTTTGAAATGATCAACTTCATAGTTCCATGCTTTTATGAGAGATACAAACTTCAAACCCAAGTTAAGTAAAATATCCTTGTATGGAGATCAATCAACTAAAATAGAATATTTAATCCAATCAGAAATCGAATGTTGAAAGTTCAAAAGATTGTATCCGAAATACCAAACATCTTTCAAGAAGGAATTTGCACCCACTGAAACAATGTAAAGAAAATGTTTTGTGAGAAAAACTAGACATGACTTAGTTCGGCAGTCTTACCAAAGTTGTGAGACCCTGACAGAACCATCAATGGATGTTGAAGTGCCTCGACTTCCTAACAAGTTCTGAAACTTTCAAGTATTGTAAAATCACATTTTGAAGGTTGAATCACATCATGTATGGTATGTGGATAACTGCTACCAATAATTTCAATAGGACCACTACTATCTGAATGACAACCATCTCTATCACTGATTTGATTGGATTTTATAACTTCAACAACTAGATTGCTTAAGTATAACGATTCTTCTAAATTCACACGTAAGGATGAATTTACTAGATAGATTTCATGAGTAACATCGACAAGATTTTTCTTCATGCATAACCCAAAATGACAAGTAGAATGGATACTCAATGATTTGATTGTTTATTTTTTTATCATGGATAACCTCACCACATTTTGTTAATTAAGAAGTCAACTCATCAAATGAAGAACTTGAAGATAATGGAGTATCTTCAACACAAGTTATTGCATCAAAAATAGTAGAGCATCATGGATAGTGAGATGAAGAGGAAGTTTTCATAAGAGCAACTTCTTTAATGGGATCAGATTCTAGATCTAATTATTTCAAATCAAAATATTCTTAAGAAATTGAATGATCATCTAGTTCACTTGGGCATTCATCATTGCATACATCAAAGGATTCATCCATATTAGAATGATGGTTTCCGAAAACAAAAGATTGATTAAGCAAATTAACTTCATTCGATTGACTACCAAGATTAGTAGATTGAAAATCATCCAAGAATGAAGGAACATCATTTTGACATAGAGTGTTTTGAAAGAGGGATGAGAGGTCAAGGGTCTCTTCACTTTCCTGCTCCTCTACCTATGTAATGTGACTACCTTGTACTTAATCGCAATTTAAACCAAAAATTTGAAAATCAAGAGAGTGTGAAGAACTAGTTGGTGGAGTATATTTACCAAGCAGATTGTGGTGCAAAGTGTCATGGTATGTATATGATGGAGGATTATAAATATCCCTTAAAGCAGTGATACTTTCAATGGAACCAGATTCAAGATTGAGGTTAAGGATTTTAGTATCATCTTAAGGAGTGGAAGGATTAGCTTTCACCATAGGCTCCATGAACCATTCCAAGGTTTACTCCATTGGATCTGGATCATGAGAAATGGACAAAGGTTGAAGAGATCGGCCAACCATTTTATTTTCAAATTTCCCAATTGTGACATCATCGCAAGGAGGCACCAACATTGGAACTGGAAAAGGAGGAGGACAAGACACAAAAGGGATAGTAGGTTCCTCATTTGAAGTTAGAGGTGTATCATGATTTACAAAGGTTGGGGTATCAAAAATATTAAGAGTTTTAGATTCACCATTAAAAGAGACATGCACCAAATGTTTAAACTTTTGTTTCAATAAATCTCAATCCATATTTTTCTTTATGAAATTCATAACAAAGGTGAAGGAATCGATTTAAAAACTCCTCAATTGATTCATTATGCTTCATTCTTAGTTGATTATTTCTTTTAAGGACATCCCGATAATCATACCTATCAAATGCTAAATGAAGCTTCTTGACTAGGTGATCAAATGAATGTATAGAAGAAGATGGCAAGATATGACACCATTGGTTAATGCGACCTTTAAGGGTGAGGAAGAAAAGTATAAGACCATCATTTTCACTTTCAATTTCATAAAATTCACAGAAATAGAGAATATTAGAGATGTGTTCGAATACAAATATTTCACCCTCAACATTAAATTTTAATTTAGACAAGTTATAAAGAGACTCATCTAGGATTGAAATGTTACCATCAAATTATTAGTAAAACGCCCCAGGAGTGTAATTCTGGAAGATCCATTTAAGGTAAAAGGTTCAAAGCAAACTCAACGGGCACAACTTGTCATTCGGCCCTCCTTTTAGCACCATTTGTGGAAGGCGGTGGAATTTCGTCAACCATATTGGAAAGAGGGTGCTATATTTTAGAGATTTATTACAAATATAAGTGTATGTTCAAGATTTAATAAAAAGAATATTCTTTCTCATCACTATTTAATGAAAGGTTGTGATTAAATTTATTAAGTTACATTTCATCAAAGAAGATTTATGATTATTTGTGTTATTTAAAGGTTTTTAACTATGTAGATTACTTTCAACTCTAAAAGTTGAATTCTTGCATGCCTTGTTGCTTGTATTGGTGCCCTAACCCTATGGGCTCTCATCAACCATTTATGCATTCAAAAGTGTATTTTATAGACCAAAAAAGAGAATCCCATTCAATAAAACACCTCATTTTAAATTAAAAAATTTAAAAACAACTAAACATCTAGGTTAATATTTTTTTATTATTTGTCTTTCTAGATACTTAACTCGGATTTAATCCTATTCCATCTCAACTTGAAATCAACTAAACATCCATGTTAATATTTTTTGTATTTATCTTTCTCGATACTAAACTCTGGATTTAACCCAATTCCATCTCAATTGTTGTGTTACCTTGAAAATTGAAAATTGGCTTTATAACTTACATGCACGAATACACCAATCCGTAGTGTTCTCACGAAATCAAAAAAATCATTTTTAGTTTACACAATACAAGTAAAGGATTTGACGGCAATGAGAATGCTATTGACATACGAACTCTTCTTAAATATTTATATGAATGCTTCCTCACTTGAACCGTCACAGCATGGTGTGCCATGACGGAAATCGCGCACTCTTCTTAAATATTTATATGAATGCTTCCTCACTTGAACCGTCACAGCATGGTGCGCCATGACGGAAATCGCGCATCGCCTGGACCGGAGAACACAAATTGAGCATAGAGCCAGCGATGGCTACAGCCAAGGCTGCAGTGAAGTTGGGATCTGCCTTTTTAGACGCCGCACAATCCATGATTGATGAGTGAACTGATTGATTCTTATCCAATTCCTGACTGATATCGTCAGGCGCTGTAGGCAAGTGTTGGAAGCTGCCTGCGCCTAACTGTGGATGCTGCACCTGTAGTTCCGGATTGAACCGGTTATCTGTGAGGTCGAGAATGATTGTGGGGAATGGGCTTGAAGTAGATATTCTGGCAGTGCAAGGTATAAACTGGTTTCCTGTTACGAAATTTTCTGTATTCATCTCCCTACCAACGAGGTGGTTGGACAAACCGGGGCGCATAGCAGCAATAGCCAGAGGACTCAGAGAATGAGTGTGTTCGTCTTCGTAGGTTGTTATTATAATTGTGGGGTCTTGGGCGCATCTCTGAACCTGTGTATAATCCGCCATCATTTTAACATATTTATATTAGCGGGCAGGCTTGCTGCATGTATTTCATAGCCAATGAAAGTATTCGGAGCAGATTTCTTTGTGAAAAAGGACGAGATCAAACCTGTTTTTTAACTGGGCAGCTGGGCGCCGTAGCACATCTGTAATAAGATTTCGGACATGGATTATTTCTTGTCGACTTTTGCCCGTATTTTCGCCAGCGGCAGCCATCGCTTATCTGTTTATAATGGATCACATTAGTTTTTTTTAATATGAGTGTAGATTTATTTTGAGTGCTGATTTAATATAAATCGGGATCGAATTTTTTATTTTCTAAATCTTGCAGAGTGTAAAATATAATAGGTTGTTTTCCATTTTTTAAATTGTATTTTAATGCTAAATAAATTATATAAAATTAAATAAAAAACTTGGTAACTATGATTTTGCAGAGTCCCACATAATTATACATTCACATAAAAAGTAAGAATTCGAATATTACCACGGATGCCTCAGATTTTGTCCGCACGGATACGATTTTTTTGGTCACGGGCGCCGTGTGCTCGAAGGAGTCGTTGCTGAGCCCCTGATGCTTCTTCGTTGGTGACTCCTCCATGGACGGATTAATCAACCCGTTCTGAAACTGATCCAACTGCAAATGATTTATCTTCCTCTTATGGGAAGGCCGCTGCTGATCGTCCATAAATCTGGTGTTCTTCCCATCCTTATCCCCAACTTGTTCATGAGAATCGGAAGGGTGATGGGAAACTGCAGTGGTGGAGTCGCTATTATCAGATCTTCGAGACAATATTCTGAAATTGAAATTGTCTTCAGATCTATTTTCTGGACTGAATATCTACGAGATCAAGAAGAAAATGCATTAGAACATTTGAGATTCTTGAAGCCTAATTGAATCCCAAGGCTTTGTTATAAGCTTCCCAAAACCATAAATACCTGGCTTCCATCAATGCGCTTGGTTTGCTTCAGCAAATCGTCATAGTTAGTTATCATGCGCCTCAACAAAGAGTTGAGCTTGCGATTCTCCTCTGCCATGCGATTGATCTCGGTCACAAGAAGAGTCATCTGCATGAATTACAAACCATTCTGTAAGAACCAGGACTGCCATTTAGATCATAAATAAATACACAACACTGGCCATGAAAAAATTTATGAGAGCACCTTCTTTTTGTGGGCTTCCATGTCATGTGCGTTGTCGAAGCTTCAACGTCTCCTACCTCCGTATTGGGAACTCCGTGAAACTCGTTGCAAGAAAAGAGATAAACGTACTGGCGTGACCGTCTGTGCGCGCCTCACGGAACATATTTATGGGGTTCAATGGCCTTCAGAGAGAGGCGGCAGTTGCACGGAAGCCTTCAGTTTCTTAGTGCATACGTTGCACAAAACGGACCCTTTATCTATTTGTCCATATCTGTGCTGTCGGTCCGGACTGGAGTCATATATTTCGCAACGTGACTCAGTCCTTGATTTTTATGCAGGCGGTTTTGGAAATTTCGAATTGGCATGACGATAGAAATTAGTCTTGTACTTCAACCTTTTTTCGGCGGTTGTTGGAAATCGGCGCCGACAACCTAAATATTTATTATAGGTGGGAATTTCCTTTTTTGCCAATTTAAATTTGGCAAATTGAGAGTTAACCTTACTTATCACTAAAATATGACCAAATTTGGAAAGAGTTCTTCCTTCTTGAAACGCGTAATAATTAACAATGAAAAAGTTTGTTGTTGTTTTATACACATTTGAGATCGAGATTCCATTCCCATTATGAAGATCAAAATTCCATGAACGGTCCATGTCGGTGCACCGTGTTGACGACAGTGTGGTGTCATGGTTTTGATAGCTGTAAAACGTTTCACTTTTCTGCCCACTTGCTATGCTTCTGGTCAACAATCAGTGTCTGTGATTTGTCATAACCACGCAACCTGTCACGCCTAGCCATAAAGTCGACGTCTCGAACATCTTCGAATGAAATTTAGACGACCAAGCACCACTTTTAAAAGTTATGGGCGTTGTATACGGAGGCGGATAGGGAAATTGTAGCCGGGTGGAAAAAAATCCGAAGAAATTAATATTGGGAGTTTGTTAAAAATAGCTTAGCATTATTAAAAAAAAAATTGGTACTCAAAGTTTTATTAGAATATATATTGTTTTGAGAATTTTTGGCGAAATCACATAAATAATCATTTGTCCACAAGTTTCGAACCAAACATTGTAGTTCATCATCAAGACAGAAAATTGTGTACTCAGAAAATTAATTAAATAATAATTTTAATTAAAATAATAATAATTATTATGAATAACAAAATTCACTAATATATAATTAAATATAATATATATATATATATATATATAAATATATAAATATAATTATATATCAAGATTTTTATTATATAGATTTACTTCACTTTATTATCGAAATTTTTATTTGGAAATAGACTTTATTATAATATCACAAAAAAACATAATTCACTTTATATTTACATTTGTTAATATTATATATTTTTTAATTAAAAAATAAAACATAAAAAAATTTGTAAATAAATTTCAACTTTTTATTATAATATATTAAAAAATATTCTAAAATATTTTATGTAAATTAAATGTTTATAATTTGTTTTTTAGGTCCAATAAACCAATGTTTGAATCTCAGTCGAGTTAACCACCATCACATCATCATAATTTATTTAATAAATATTAATAATTAAATTAAAATTTAAAATATCTTATTTCAAAATTAAAGTAACTACCGTAATAATTATAATCATCAAAATAACTAACCAAATAATTATTTATAAATTTCGACGTAACTAACCAATCAAATCGGTGTGGTAAGGCTCCAAAAAGTGTTCTCACCCACTTACATGTGGACGCATTCAGTTCATATTTAAGAGAAACGTGGTCAATGTTAAAATGAAAGCGAAATTAATGAGTTGTTGTTGACTAATAAATAAGAATACGCAAACTCATAAACTTGTCCGAGAATTTCGGTTGCCTGGGCAAAGGCACGAGTCTAAGTACTGAAAATGATAATAATAAAATATGTTTTGGTTGGAAAATGGTGAAAAATATCAATAAAATATTTTTTTTGCCACCAAATGATGATGTTATAATTAAAATAGAAAAAATATTTAAAAAAAGAGATTTTACAAAAGTGTAAATTCATTTGTAATGTTGTTTAATGTTTTTTTTTAAATTTAGTAAAGCTATATTTTTTTTTAGAGATTTTTCAGCGTAAATCACATAAGAATTTATTTGTCGACGCTTTTGAACCAACTAGTGTAGTTCATTGTCAAAACAAGTTGAAAAAATCGATCCAGCTTAACTTGTTAATAGTCTGAACAAAGACTCCAAACACATTTCTAATATATCAAATGAAAAAATAAACATGTAATTTCACATCAAAAAATATCTTAACAAAACACTCCATAACTATTTATTTAAAACCCCTATCTAAAACCACATATCAATAAAAATCTCCTAAAATATCTTTGACTATTTCAAAAGATCCTTTATCAATACCGTTAACTAGTTCATTCACTTTTTAAAATATGTTTAAAGATTTATTGGTTGATTTTTGAATGATGCAACACTAACAAATTTTGGTCTCCATCTTTCTTTGTTGCACTCTTGGGGTCTTGTATCCAAGGAAGCACGAGTTGTCAATGAAGAAAAAATCGCAACGCTGTTAGTTTCTATTCAATGCAAGGAAGGATTAATGGTTGATTAAGAAAACTTACAACAACTATATATATGGTATGGTCGATTAAGAAAACTTATAACAACTATATATATTTAGGTAAGTTTCAAAATTGATTTGTCTTTTTTTTTTATAATGTTTTATTTTTTCCAATATTGGTTACTTCTTAATATAATATTTTAAAAAAATAATTCAATTTGTATTTATTTATAATTTTATTATTTAATTATTTATAATTACTCATTTTATGAAATTGTCTAATGAGATATCTATCAGGTGAAAATATGACTTCAAAAATAATGTTTTAAGTATATACTGGTTAATTGAATTTATTTATAATTTTATTATTTAATTATTTATAATTAAATATTTTATGAAATTGTATAATGAAATATCTATCAAGTTGAAATATGAGTTTATTATATACTATGAAATTTGGTCTCAGCGGACGTTAACCATCATCATCATCATTAAAAAATGCTTTTATTATATACTATTTAATCAATAATAAATCTTATATTTTGTTGGTGGTAGAATTTATAATGAGTATATAGCAATTAGATATTTGTTTGATTAATTTAAACAATTTTTTATCAATATTTGTGTATTATTAACTTATAAAAAACAAGTAAGTTAGATTGTCTTCTTTATTCTATAATTTTTAGTTGAATTGAGGCTTCTGTGATTCATAATGGTTGAAAGAGTAGCTTCGACGTAAATCACATGTAGACAGACATTTGTCCATGAGTTTCGAACCAATCAGTGTGGTTCATCGTCACGACAAGTTGAAGAAACAGATCCAGCCTAGCATGTTAAATAGTCAGAGCAGAGATTCCAACGGCTAATTTAACGGCTAATTTTGCCTAAAGAACCCAAGTCAAAATTAATTTAATATTTTAATATTATT
>APFE031179508.1:157849-214934 GCA_000404065.3 Pinus taeda
AAAATACTAGGTTGTGGTTATACATATTATTATTAATTAATATTTTATATATGGGAATAAGTTGCATTATATAAATATTACTAATACTAAATGTATATATATCAATATATATATTAATTTAAAATCATAATATTAGGCCTAGATCTTTCTTTTTATTAATTTAAAAAGTAATTTATTAATTTATTATTTAATAATCAAATACATATATATGTATGTTAAAAAGTTAGGATCAAAATAAATACTATAATTATAATGGTTCGTTCAAAAGGTAATTCATTTATTTAATTAAATATTTAATATAAAATGGGAGTTAAAATAAGTTAGAAAGTACTAATAATACTAGTACAAATACGAGGCGGGAGAAAATAAAAATTAGAATAGAGAAAAATAACCGAATAAATAAATCATAATAAAAATAATAATACTACAAGTACTACAAAACATAGATAAATAAAGAAAGCACAACACCGAGGAGGGGGTAGAAAAACCAACTAAGAAGAGAGCGCTGGAATCCAGCACCTGCTAATTTTCTAGCCATCATCCCGATTGAGATTGTTCGGCCTCTTCTCAATCTCAATAGCTTCCCTAAATTTCCGATGATGCAAATGAGCAACTTTGGCCACAACCTTGGTCTCCTCAATACACACCTGATGCTTGGTCTTTTCTACATGCTCAGCTAAATCTGGCGACTTGGATCTCCCATGTCTTAGGTCAGCAGCATGTTTGCAGATTCTTTGATGGATAGAGCACCCAGTTTCCCGAATATAGGGGGTCCCACATGAACAAGGGATTAAGTAGACACCCTTCATGTCCTTAGGGTTAACGAGATCTTTCACCGATCTGAGGGAATTGCGAATGGTGTTGAGGGGCCTAAAGGTTGAGGGAATATCAAATCTTTTAAGGATCAGAGTGATCTTGTCCGTGGTTCCTTGGACATAGGGAAGATGGACACCTAGACGCCGCTCTCTAGGTTCTTTCTTAATTAACACCCTTTTGAGGCTTTACGAAACGCCATTTGACCTAGGCGCCTATTATATCCATTCTCCACAAAGACATTGAGGAGATGGGATCTCTCCTTTTCAAAGCTCTCACAATCAGAGATCCTCATAAAATGTGTTTAATATATATTGAGACTTTAACAAATTCATGTAGGAAAATTTGATTTTTCTTGGAAATTAACCTTCTCTAGATCACGTAATAAATCACTTCATCTTCAAGTCCTTAATTTGTTTTGCAAAATTATTTCATATAAAAATCCTAGTACACTTACAGTGAATCCTAGAGCATGCACAAATTAGAACTATTATCAATCATATAGATACACCTGACAATTTATGAACATAATGAAAATTCCTTTCATTAATAAAATCATGTCCATACAAATAGAATAGTTACAAAAGTATTCATTCCTCTCTTGGCTTGATTTCACATTCATTTGGCGAATTTGTTTATGCTTACAATATTTATAAAATTAATTTTTCCTAGCTCCACAAATCAATCCACAAATCAATCATGTTTTTCAAGGTAGGCTCTCTTTTAAGATTTCTAAACTTTTTTTTATCCTAACAACTTGCTAATTGATACCAAGACTTTTTATCCTATGACCTCTCATGATTTATTTCCTAAATTTTTCATGTCTTAAAAAACATTTTCTTGTTAAAAAACATAACTACTAAATCTTATTTCTATATATAGTTCTTTAAGAAATAAAGAAACTAAAAATATTTACAATAAGGAAATAAAATTCCTTTTCCAGGTTAAGACCTGGTTTGGAGCTTTGTCCTGATGAAGTGGAAGCTCTAATGTTCTTGCATTAGACTCCAAGGTAGAAAAAAAATCATGACCTCCTAGTCATCTGTCATTAATTTTAGAATCCTCTGGGATCCCAAACTTTGTGTTGCAGTTGATTATCCATCTCATTATACAGTTGTGCTTCTGCACCTAGTTCTTGAAGTCCACATAATTCTACTCTACTTATTGCAAGGCATTTATCTTCATCCTACTTCTGCTCACCAATTCAAGTGAAAATTTTGTAGGCAAGAAAGTGATCAAAACAAAGTATACAACCAAACAAATATACCTTCAACCTCATCCCATGCTTGCAAAGTTTCTCTTTGAACTCTCTGCCTCACTTCAATCTATTGATCAACTTTTGTCTGCATGGGATCAACAAACTCTTCCTCCTTTGACTTTGTTGCATCCTCATTCACAAAAACTTTTGTAATCTGTTCACCCTCGGTTTCTATTTCACTTGCAACGTTTGAGAATTGCTAATTACTTTTGCTACACTTGCATGCACATAGTTGCCTCTACCTTTGGCTCATCATTCGCTATGAGCATCCCATTCAAGTATTGCTCCTCCTCTCTAATCAGAACAAAATTTGAACTTTTTTCTCCTCTATCTTCCTCTTTTTTCATGACAATTTCAAAAGATTGTCCATCATCTGCAATAACACCTACAATCATAAATAAACCACCAAGAAAAACGGAACTACATGAACTTACTATCAGCATCTTTTGCATACATTTCCTTCATGCTTTCCAAACCTACCACTTCCATTGACAAAGCGTTGAGTAAAACACTCTTCTACTCAAGGTGTTTGTAACTTTATTTGACTTTCCAAACCTATGTTTCAAATGAAATGTATAAATTTGCAAAAATTTCAACCCATTTAGAATGCCTTTCATTCAACTTACCTTGAAGTTAGATATATTGTAATGCATTGTGATAAGTAAACAAGATGAATTCCTTGGGAAACAAATGGTGTCTCCACTTCTTCAAAGCCTACACAATAGCATAAAATTCCTTATCATATATAAAATAGTTCTTCCTGGAATTGTTCAACTTCTTACTAAAGAATGCTATTTGTCTGCCTTCTTGACTAAAAGATGCTCCAATTGTTGTTCCACTTGCAACAAAATCAACTTGGAATACTTTATCAAAGCTTGGAAATCCCAAAACATGTTTCTTTGCCACCTTCATTTTCAGATTTGCAAATGCTTTCCCTACTATTTTTTTTCTATATAATACTACCTAAGCACCCACGAGGGATTTGAATCGGTGACCTATTGTAAGGAGTGCCTTAATAGTACACCCATTCATCGTCAATCCAAAGCCCCATGGGTAATGCTTTCCCTACTGTTACTGTACAATTACAATTCCATTTCTTCATGCACTGAATAAGAGGTGAACAAATTTGGATAAATTTCCTAATAAATATCTGGTAGAAGCTTACTAATCCATGAAATCTCCTCACCTTAGTATTAGAATGAGGTGTTAGCCAATCTAAAATTTCCTTCACATATTCATAATCCATATTCAAATCTTCCTTGGAAATCACAAATCCCAAGTACACTAACTAAGCATGCATGAATGCAAATTTCTTCAAGTTGATCAAAAGGTTATCTTCCTTCAACCACTGCAACACTTGCATTACGTGTTTTAAGTGATCATGTCTATTTTTTTTTTAAATTAAAATGTCATCCAGGAACACTGCAATTTTTTTTCCTAAGAATGGATTCAATACCTCATTCACGAGCCTCATGAACATGTTAGGGGATTAGTCGTCCCAAGGGGATAACCAACCATTCAAACAATTTGTCCTTCATCCTGAAAGAAGATTTCCACTCATCACCTTCCCTGATCCAAATTTTATGATAGCCATTTTTCAAGTGTTGTTGGCTTCAAGGGCTTAGACCCAGGTTGAAAGTTAGTTGCACTAACCAAAAAACCCTATAACATTGACCCTTTCGGTAACGATCTGTGCAAATCAGACCACAATCTTGTCTGCAACCATATTGGGGGATGCTAGAACCAACTTTTTGCATCCATAGGGACTATGTAGTGTGGCTATAAAGTTTTAATCAGTTTTAGGCCTTAATCCAACCTTCGTGAACCGTTAACATTATTGTTACAGTCGTAAAGTATTTTCCTACATAACATATTTGTGAAATACACGAAACTATTCTAACATGCATTATTCAACATATAAAATGGTATCTGAATGTTTGTGGTGCAATTGCAGAGGAAATATATAAATAAAACCATAAACAGGGTAAAACAAAGAAACTACGTGAACATAGGAAAATACATAGATCTACTTCAAAATTATTCTTTCTTAGTCAAGTCTTCCCAAATACAATCTTTCTGACCTTGCGAGCATAGCTGCAGGGGCCTGTGCACACAGTTGTAGACTTACCAAGGTGTCTACGCACACAGTTGTAAGAGCCTTCCCCTTCACCTGACTATAGAAATATATGATAGAAACAGACTCAAAGATATTTCATCAGTTGAATTACCTCCCTTACACTTGCTAAAACATCCCTTTATATATGATTTTACCCTTACAATACCATGGTTTGAAAACCATGGGCAGAGCTTAAAATGCTTTATATAATCCAATCCCTTTACAAAAGGAGGGGCTTTGACCCACCTAAAGCCCCTTTCACTCTTATAACCTTGCGCTAATCACACTTCGCTCCTCAAAATGTGGAGTCTTTACATGACTCGGACAGGACTTAGACACAGGGGACCCTTACCTAATAGGCCCCTAACACAAATATGTGACCTGTCCTCGATTCAATCATCTCGTACATCCTCAATATTTGCTTTCATGCCTATGTATGTAGTCATAAATGGATGGAGCATTATTGTACATTGCTCTATGGCCTGTCAAACTTCGTCCACAAGCTTCTTTATTGTCGGCTCTTCTACTGCGAGGCTAATTGTCCTCTGTGTTTCTTGCATGCCCTTCAATTTTACCTCCACTTCCTATGAGATATGGTGGGCCTCATCTGCCCAAGGTTGTGTCTATGCGGAGATGATATGTGCGTTTCTCCACAACTCATCAATATTTCCTTGCAGAAGTGTTCCTTCTTAGATATGGGTGAACCATTGCATAGGTGCTCACGTTAACGTTGTTTCTTTAAGCTCATTTAACTGTAGTTTCTTATCTTTGATCTCCACTTCGATCTACTCCATGTGCGCATCCTCTTGCAACGATGCCCACACTTCCATTGTATCTTCAAAAAGTTGACTACAATCCTTAACTGCAGTCACTTTAAAGTCATTAATGTATCTATATTGTTAAAATAACATTGGTGATAGTTGTGGCCTTTGGTTGATGATTGTGCGTAGATCCATCTCAAAGAGAACCCATAATACTTTTTTTTCCATAACTCGGATCGGTTCCTTAGATGCCCACAAAAAACCAAACTTCTTAGCCTCACACACATCAGGTTTTACATTAGGGAACTGTGAATCCTCCGGTGTCTGCCATGTTACCAATGTAATTAAGAGTATCACCCACATGTAGTGGAATGGCTTCCCTTCTTCCCATGCTACTCGGCAGTCATCCAAAAACTCCTCATAGCGATACATGTCGTAATTAAGCTAGACCCCCTTGCTACACTACGTAGTGAAGGATACAAATGGGGTCGACACTTCGTCTGCCCGACACTTCTGCATGATCTTACCAGCCAAAATGGATGATGAAAAACACACAAACTCATCATTGATAGAACTAATAGCATAGTCCCAGGACTTCTTGACTATGCCAAATTCATTCTTCATCTAATCAACCAGCTTTTCCTCCTAAGATTTATCAAAAAATGCATCATTGGGGTTCGATCCTTAATGAGGAAGCATAGCAATTCTTTGGATTAACATATCATCAATCGGGATTGGCAGTCCAAGCCATAGACACCCATAACATATCATCAATCGGGATTGGCGGTCCAAGCCACAAACACCCATCATGTACCAATGCCAATAGTTGGCGCACATAGATTGTGCTTATGTTGTTGCACCTAAAATGTGGAACATAAATCATATTCAACAACCCAGCATGCTGAATCATGGCTACCCACTTCATTGGTTCAACCCTTATCACCCTATATTCTTTGTAATAAACTGATTGGAGGTACTTGCCAGGCTCAAATTGGGGATACTTGCTGCGACCATTCAAATCCTAGTCATCCATGCACATTTGTGGCACCCTAGCTAATAAGTCTCCCTCAATTGACACTTCCTTGGGTAACATGGTTGTAAATACCTTGTGTTTGATAGAATCTAGGTCCTTTTTCACCTTTGTAGTCAGCTTCCTTGGCGCCATATAGGGTGGAAACTTATAGATTGGTTCCACCTCGTTTGCGCTGATATCCTCAAATCTGCTAGCTAGTTCTTCCTCATCTAGATCATGGGGCTACATTGGTTACTTCTATGTATCCATTTTCTCCTTACTCTATAGTTCTTCGGGGAGTTTCCTCGATGATTGTCTAACCAGGGTCGTTTGGGGCTTCTTCTGCTTCTAGGATGCTACTGTTGAGGAAATAGGCTTAGTTCTTGGTGATCTTGGTGCAATAGTATGCACTGGTTGTGAACTAGTCATAATGGATTCTATCATCTGACTTAGAAACTCTTGCTCAAGATCTTTCCAACTCCAATCAGACATGGAACAAAATGTTCGGCTCACACTTAGGTGCAAAATCACACAGAAAATTATGAAAAAACAAAGTGCCTGAATGTGGAGGGGGGTGCAATATTTATAGCCTTTTTCAGATTCAAATCACTCAATTCCCTCGAGATATTCCTCATTAATGTAGATTTGGCGGTAGATTTTCCCAGATATGCTCCTTAAATTTGTTTCCCCCACTCCTTTTAATGGAAATTTCCCTGTCAAATCAACTGTAGCAACCCTAGTGGTCATATTTTGGAATAAATGTGTCAGAGCCTTCCCTCTAGTGTAGTTACCGCTTCTTCATTGCAATTTTCTCCACTTGCACTATCCTCCTAATTGCCGCATAGCCCTCCTTCTTCGATAAGGTCCTTCATTGGAAGAGTACTTTATAGTCCCGTGCTTCCTTTCAACTGCCTATAGCACTAAGACTATCCTCCATTCATATGGTCATTACGCAGGCCCAGGGACAAAATTATCCCTATAGAGTTTTAATCTACTCCTATTTACTTGTCGAGCAAATAATTTAGCATTCATCTTTGCGAGATGAACTGCACCACCAATGGAGATATCCTTGATAATGTACAGGCCTATCCAATACATCTTAAACTTACCAAGGAACTGCACGAACTTACTATCGTACAACAAAACTAAATGTCCATTCTTAAAAGTTCACTACTTAATATGTCGATCGTTTCTGTACTTGTTGGTGAAAACTGACAAGGAAGTGATCTTCTTCCAGTGTGAGCAATTGTTCCAATATTTCTTCCATAATATCGTTGTCTGCAATATTCATGACTATTGTGATTCTAAGACTAGGTACTATATATTCCATCGACATTACAACTTTGTGTCCATACACCAGTCTAAACAGAGTCTTTATCGTCAACTTCTTGCAAGTAGTCTGGTATGCCCATTAAAATGCGGGTATGTGCACGTCCCAATCATTCCTATTGACGTTTTGTACCTTCGTCAGAGCACTCTCCAAAATTTTATTAAAATCTTCAATCGTTTCATTCACCTGAGGATGATAAGGCATGCTCTTTCAGTGATCTACCTGAAATTCTTTTGTTAATGCTTCAATAGTGCTGTTGAGGAAGTGCATTCCTCTGTCACTCGTCAGGATCTTTTAGCACCCAAACCTCAATAAGATATACTTAAATATGAAGTGTGCCATGGTTTGTACACTGCAATCCTTTACATGTTGTGCCTCATCCCACCTAGTCAAATAATTTGTCACAATAATAATGTAGCACACACTAGTCTTCTTGCCTGGTGGATTGATCGGCCCCACAAAATCAGTCACCCACTTATAAAAAGCTTGCAAAGTAACTTGTGGATTCAACGAAAATTCAGCACTCCACGATAGTCTTTTAGTACTCTAGAAAACATCACAAACACTATAATATTCCTTAAATCCTTGTGCACCACGGGCCACCATAGTCCCACCCTCAAAATTTTCTGCGCGGTTGCTTTTGTTGCGTAGTTTCTTCCCACAACACCACCATGCACTTCCACCAAAATAATTTTTCTTTCATGCTCAAGGACATGTCGGTGAAATATTTCATCAGGGCCCATTTTATATATATGCCCAACAATCATAGAAAAATCTGCCGCTCGAAATACTGGTTCTTTCTTCTATTGCACCATATATTCCATACGAGCTAGTCTAGTAGTCAAAAAGTAAATAATATCTGCAAAATGTTCACCAACAACCCTTACTACGAAAATATGCGCACCAGGAAATCCTTCCTCAACGTTGTTTAGTTATTCACCATTCTCAATTTGAGATAGATGATCTGGCTCAATGCTCAGTCATCTTGGCTTGACGACTACTTCAAAATCATATTCTTGAAACAACAATATCCATATGCAAATATTTCCCCCCAACATGAGCTTGTTCACCAAGTATTTCAGCGCATAATGGTTCATAAACATCTCGAATTGTTCACCCAAAAAGTAGTGTATGAACTTCTACAGTGTGTACACCATAGTCAAGCCTTTGCGCTCCGTCATGGAATAATTCATCTTCTCCTTAGAAAAATTACAACTTGCAAATGAAATGGGGTGATCAAGGACCCCTTCTCATGGTTGTGCTAAGAAAAGTCCCAAAACTATACACAATGCATCCACATGAATGTGGAACTCCTTCTTCCAATTGAGAAACACTAAGATCGGAATAGTGACCATTTTATCTTTTAAGATGTCAAGGATCTTCTGATACACATCATCCCAACAGAAGGTGGCATATTTCTTTAGTAATTTCTCCAACAGTACAGTGATCTACACGTACACCTTAATGAATTCTCGATAATATCCAGTGTTTCTAACCATTACGTGTAACTGCATCACCTTCTTCAGCAGATCCAAATTAGTAATAACAACAATTTTTGCAGGATCTACCATCAGTCCTTTCTTACAGACAACATGTCCCAGTAAATTCCATAAGGCACACAAAAAATGTACTTCTTCAAGTTTCATGAGATTTGATACTGCCTATCGATATCCAACATCAAGCACAGGCTCGAGACATGCTTTTTCAATAGTCCAAATATTGTCCAGTCATTAAAGTAAACTTCCATAAATTTATGAATGAATTCTTTAAACGTTGCGATGACAACTATGGAAAATATCATTGGTGCATTCTTCAACCCAAATGACATGATTGTATATTGAAAGGATCCCCATTTAATAGTGAAGGTGGTCTTACTCCTACCTTATGGCACTATCTTAATCTGATGGTACCTAAAAGACCCATCTGTAATGGAGTAAGCCTCTTGTCCTCCTACATTTTCCAAAAGTTCATATCTAAATGGTGTTGGGAATGATTCATGTACACATGCATGATTCAGCTTCCTTAAGTCGACATAGATCCTTATTTCTCCCTTGGTCTTTTCCTCCTGCACTACCATTGGACTCACCCAGTCAGATTCTTCCACAGGTTCGATGATGCCAGCTGCGACCATCTTCTAAAGTTCCACCTTTACATTTTCCATGTACTTTGGGTTGAGCCTATACTATCATTGTTTTACCAGCTTCAAAATTGGCTTCAAAGTGATTTTCATGACGCCCAAGTCTCCTACGATGCCTTTTAACTCTGTGAACTTCGTTGGGAACAACTCCTCATACTCATGCAGTAACTTGGCGACCTTTCCTACTGTATATTCATCCTAATGTTCTCCTATGCACATGAATTTGGGCTCCGCCTTTGAGCCTATGTTGACCTGCCTCATCTTAACAAGCTATGTGACATCAGGTATTTCGAGATATGGTCCTTTCAATTTGCATTTTCCTTTTGAATTAGGAATATTAATGTTGCGTGAATCTTCCTTGCCCTCCAAAGTGATCATATTATCGCATTCCAATGCATGCTGCATTTGCACGTTCCAGTTGGGTTGTACCTAAGTCACTGGCTCCTTAGCTGTTTAGAAAATTGCTACTCTAATTGCTTGAAGGGCATCATCTATGCACTGAAAGCCATTCTAAAAAATAAAGTTCAATATAAAATTTTCCTACATTTCGTTCCAATCGACAATACCATGGCGCAACTCTATTTCAAGATACCAATTCGTTGGTATTACATCCAAAGTGTGAACAAATACATGTACCATTCTCGTTGAGGTTCTTTACCCCATGCCTTAGTCCAAAGATAAAAATGCTCTCAAGTATCATCTTTGCCATTGTACTTCTCTGTGATACTAGTGTTTTCATGACCAAACCTGAGCCTCATCAATCATCGATACTGCTTCCAATCTCCTATATTATCCTTACGGGTTCCCCAGCAATTCGCAGGTGTAGCCCTCAAAGCTATATCCAGGCCTAGAATCATTGTTCTTATGGTACATCCCTTTCAAATTTATCCAGAAATATGTTGACATCACCTATCCCATCATAATATGGCAACTTATGTACCTCGATTCATATGCAGTGAAGAGATTTTGTCATTCTATTACAACACAGAGTAGAAACTTCGTGCAATTGGTTCTACTAGGTCTCCAATTCTTCATCTAAGAATGAATTACATGAGCTATCCTTCTCCCATCTTGTCCATCCATCTGTAGTGGCATTGATCGAATCCTCATCGCACACAGTTAACTTGTAGATGTGATCAATATCTTCATCACCATATTTGTCATGGACAAGTTCTGTATATCGTGCTCCTTCAGAGGTATCTAAGGGAATGCTGACCCTGGTAATGTTCTTTACAAATAGCATACTCCTCATTTTTAGATTGATTATGGCATCCATTTCAAAATCCTAATCGATTCCAAGAAAATATTGATACAAGTTACTATGTCTACAATATCAATGACTTTGAGGTCCCCCCTCACACTTTCTCCTTCAATATCCACCATAATGCCTTGCAACTAACCCATTGGGATAATCTTCTATTAATTGGCCATATGCAACTAAATTGGTGACCATTGCAGCTTTGGTTTTCCCATCCACACCCATGTCTGCTTCGACAAAACACTTGCATCTAATCCCAAGTACAGAATTACTTCATCCATTTCAAATTTGCCAATTTGAGCAGATAATCTCATTTCCCGGCTAATCCTTTTCTTATTTTTCTTACCTTATTTACTGCACATTGTTTAGGTTGTGGCTTCTCTTTATTGGCAGACTTGTCGATCAATACTTGTAACCCTTCTACTACTTTTGGGTCCCTTATAAACTTTATACATGTCTATAGAAAGGACTTCAGAATGGTTGAATCAGGATTTTCTGTCGCAGTACTTAATTTAGGAGCATCCTTCCTTGGTACGAGTTGCATCTGTGCCTTTGATGTCAAAGCTTCTGGGTCCATGAAACTCTTCTTTGCCTCCAATAAAGTTGTCTTTTCCTTCTATAGATTGAACCCAATACTCTTTTCTCCTACCTTTCTAACTGATGTATCTGCCACAAGATTTTTACCTTTTGTTTCATCTTCTCTAGCAGTCGCACAACTTCATGTCACTATATTAATGCTTGGATCATCCTCGCGTGGTTCAGATCACATCATTTGGATATTCTACGTAGGCTGTTGAATCTTATTTTCCTTCATCTTAGCCATTAAAATATGGCAATCTTCTATCACATGGTCAAACTATCTACAATACTGACATCAAGGGTGAATGCGATTCTAACAAACTCGGAAATAATGTCATGCTTCACCACAATTATAGCATATGATCTGACACCATCCTCGTCCAATGCATCCTTCTTGACCACATTGTCGACCTTGAAATCCTCTGAGAACCGCATGTGAACCATTCTCTTCATGTGTGTGGCCTTCATCTTGCATCCTATATGTTGGGGTTCAATCTATCATTAATTCAAAGCTGCGACAATGGATCTCACCATGCCCTATTGATCGATAGAACTTATAAAATAATTGTTGTGGTGACTACACATATTTTTGTAGCAAATAACAATGATTAGTCAGGTGTTGGCCTGCAACTTGGAAAATACTACACCATATGCTTGGTATGGTACTTGGTCAATCACTAAGCATTGGCTTCAAAGGATTGGGATCTCTGCCAGTCAAATAATCAGGGTAGATAGAACAGTTATCCATATAATGACCTTCTTTCCTACATGTTAGGAACTTGTTGAGGCCACGAAAATCACTGTGTCAACACATGGGGAAAACCACCCGGTCCGAACCTTAAGACAACTCCTTTTCCATTTAGGTAGTGGCTCCAACTGGGGATAATGGGACCAGTTTCCCAAAGAAAGTTTATTGAATGAATGTGTAATGCTTATAGTGAAGTGAAATAGATGTATTTGCAGTAATGACTTACATGTAAAACATATGCATTAATCTACTCTATAACCCGAGATTGTTTAACATTTATCTAGATGTGATCTATAATGATTTTCCTTTGTAAATGACAATATAGATTTCTCAAACACTAATGGAAATAAAAATATTTCAAGATGATTACTTTGATTAAATAATTAATCAAAATAATGTGTATAACTCATAACATATTCAAAATATCAAAGTAAATTGTTTAACATTAAAAAAAAAAAAAAAACCAATGGTAGCATGATCAGAAATGAATACATGTAACATTGTTCTTTAAATATCATGTAATAAGCAATATGAAAAGATAAATTCACTATTTACTTATGAACAAAGCAAAGGTACAACGATTGAAATACCAGATGCACGTTGCTCAACTCACAAAAGAAATAGTAGTAGTTTAGTCCTTCTCACAAAGATGACTTCGAGAGTACAAAAATGCAACTTCTCAAAATTCTTTATGAAAATTCCTAAAACAATGTTCCAAACATTATATTGAGAAAATTATGAAAGTATAGTAGTGTGAGCTTTCGTAAGTCTTTCTTCATAAAATTATGGACCCTTATTTCGTAGAACAAATAAGCTTAAAATAGAGAAAAATAACTAAATCTATTGTGCAGAGCATTGAGGGTATTTAAACAGATCCCTTCGACAATGCTTAAAGGAAAACTATTTTTCGGTAACAATGTTTTGAATGTGATTTGTTGTCTTTAGCAACTTTGTTTGTTCCATAAGATAATCTAGATGTTTGTCCATCTGTTTGAACTGAACATCTGCTTATCAACACAACTATCTTCTTCTATTATGAAACTGAACACGAAAACAAGAATCGATAAGCTGAAAATAAATGAGATTGATAAGCGAGTTTTATTTGAAACAAATCACGTTTTGTAGAAAATCCGCATAAAAACGTAGAGTGTAATAAATCCGAACACAACCATCATGGAGAGGAATGCAAAGTGAGGTTTGTGACAAGACAAGTTGGAATTTATGATCTTATCACATATCGCTTTTAGACCGAGGGTAGAACTTAGAATAATGACAATCACTTGGAGGTCGGGAGTACTTCAAATACAATTGCAATTGCAATTGCAGAAAGGTGGATGGATATCGATTTTTTTGGAGGGAGTCGAAAGTTGTAAGCGGTTTTTGAAGAGGGGGCTCTAAACGAACAAAGGAGTTACTCTTGGAAATATGGATAGACAGGAAAACCCAATTTTCGAAACCCACCTTTGAGAAATTTAAAATGAGCGCAGGGGGGGTTCAAATTCCTCTCTCTCCTTAATCTCAGTAGATATGAAATGTTTATTAAATCAATGCAAGTCTAGATTTTATATCACAATTGGTGTTCGAAGGAGAGGAAAAGGTACAGGGAGGATTCTGAGAGTTGTGATAAGCCTAGATGTGAAATCATTCATACCCACTTAAATATTGTGTTGGGTTTGAGTGGCCTAATCACAATAGCAAATCGGCTGGGGTGAAGGATTTATTATAAGCTGTGTCTCTTTAAAACTTGCAATTGCGAAGTCCCAGAGTGACATGGTAGTGACGTCACGAATGAGGTCAAGATGTGACGTGGCAGGTGATGTAGCATGTGACATGGCAGATGGTGTGGATCTGACGTCATTAATGACATCATATCTGAATCATTAGTGTGAAGCGGGGTAGAACCTTTAGACTTTTGTGAATGTGCAGATGCAAGATTTTAATGAATTGCAATGAATAATCCTCATGGGTCTGGTTTATATCAAAATCGTAATAGAGTTGGTGGAGGGGTCTTTTCCTTATGAAACTTTGTGATGCAGGGAAGTGGGATGAGTATGAGTTTGTGAAGAATAAAACCTTTGGGAAAAACTCCTTTTTTTTTTTAATTAAATACCCATATTTTCTAATACTTGAGGTTTTATAAACCCTAAGTATAGTCTTCATCTCAGGGGCTATTAAAATTTTGTTTTTTGGATAATCAAGGTTTAATACTTGGGTTTTAATTAAAAAGGCTAAATATTAAACTCTGATTATAGGATTTTATAAACATATTATTTTTTATTTTTTTTTTTTTATGTTGATTTTATATTTTTTTAATTTTTTTGCTTTTTTTTAAGAGAAAAAATTAAAGGTTTTTTTTTAAAACTAAAGGGTTCCTATTTTAATATAATAAATCTCATAGGAAATTTATAATATATAAAAATTGGGTTTGTTGAACAATACAACAATTGGCGATTCACTGGAAGAACCATCTATCTCTAATAAATGGAATTTTCTAAAAATTCAGTAAAAATAATTTAAGAAGTTGAAACTACTTTTCGAAACATTAAGATAAATACAATTACTCTGATTATAAAACTCATTAATTTGCATTTTCTTTAAAAAAAAATTCGTGAATGAAAAAATCTTATTTACTTGTATTGGTCATTAATCAGTTGTAAAAAATAAATTATGGGGCCTTTTACGACTTAGTTTTTAGTGTACTCATTTTTCATAGGTGGAGCCACTGCTTCCAACATGCGTTCATAGCCTCAACATGGTTACTTTTTAACCAACAACAATCCTGTATCCCATCCATTTAATAGTGCAATAATTAGGGGTAAGTTTATTTTCCTTTTCTTTTTTTTGATGCTAAAAAGCCATTGTCCTGGTTTGGTGGCGAGATAATGACAATGCCATTTACCGGTAATAATTAAAACTAAAAAAGATGGCTTGTGATGAGACCCCTTGTCTTATAATAAAAAATCATAAAACATTACCCTTATTTTGTGTTTAGTATGGTAATGTCAATTTATTTGGTTCCTTATGAACATGGTAAGTAGGCTTGTGATGAGAGCTCTTATCTTTTTATATTTATTATATTTTAGAATTACACTCTAAAAGTTCTCTTTTTAATGGATGGGGAGGATCATTGGCTCCTTAAGAGTTTTGGATGACAAATCTGAGTTGAAAGTGCTTTAGTCTTATGATGGTCTTTACTTTTTAAGAATAACCTTTTTTGACTGAAACTAGAGTAAAAGGATATAATTTTTGAGGTTTTTTTAAATATTTTACAACTTAATGGAAAATATTTCAGATTTATATAATTTTATCTAGTTTTCAATTTTGGTAACCACTTTCTTAAAAATTCCTACTTTCAAGTTGAAAAATTAAAATAACTTCACGAGATGTTTGAAAAGTCAATAGAGTACTATTTAACATTTTATTAACAAAATCTTTAAAAGGAAAATAAGTTGCAGTGGGATGTGCAATGAAAGTGATTTTTAAAGATTTTATTCTTTATTAATATTATTATTAATTTTTATTTTTTTTCAAGAAAAAAATTTCTTTAAATGAGCCCATTTACAGGAAGAGAATCTGTCTTTCTTGATATATCTTGTACTATAATGTAGATGGGTTTATCTGTTCAACAACCTGAAATGGACCAAGCCATAATTTTTTAAATTTGGTGTGTTTCCCTTTTTCTTCGTGTGCTTTGTCCCACTTGAGAACTAGATCTCCAACTTGAAAGGATCTTTGTGTCATTGAACTTGCATCGAAATAAGCTTTCACCATACGTTGATGTTTAGTGTGTGTGAGTTTGGCCTTTTCCCTTTCTTCTTCTAGTTTTAGGATTTGTGAATTTCTTAATTGTAAGGAAGAAGAAGGTGTTTCTTCAATGAATTGAACTAGGGTTAATGAAGGAAGAGCTAAATGTGATGGAATAATGGCTTGCTTCCCATATACTAAGTTGAATGGAGAAGTTACTACAGAGGCCTTTTGAGTTATCCTATTAGCCCATAGAGCAAATATTACAGCTTTGTGCTAGTTTTTATTTTATTTTCATCAACAACTCTTTTAATTATTCTAAGGATATTTTTATTAGTGGATTCTGCAAATCCATTTCCTTGGGGATAATAATTAGTAGATATTTGAGTTTAAAACCTCTCATAATTGCAAATTCAATCATACTACCCGAAAATAAGACGCATTATCAAATATAAGTGCAGAAGGCAAACCAAATCTTGTAATGGTAAATTGATCAATAAATTCAATAACAGATTCAGAGTTAACTACCTTTAGCGAAATTGCTTCCACCCACTTAGTGAAGTAATTTTTAGTAGTTAGAATATATCTATGTTTTTTAGAAGAATGAGGAATGATCTCACTTATGATATCCAGTACCCATTGTTTGAAAGGTTGTTTGTTGTTGACCGGCTACAAAGGTAAGGATGGTTTTTGTTGTCTTACAGAAGTAGTTTGGCATGTTTTGCATTTCCTTACGTATGTGTGAGTGTCTTTGAAGAGAGTGGGCCAGTAGTATACAACAAGTAAGATTTTGTGCGCAGTAGTATCTCCTCCAAAGTGTCCATCTGTTGGTCCATCGTGAAGTTCGTGCAAAACTATTTGTGCTTCAGACTTTTCAAGGAATCTTAACAATATGGAATAATACTTTCTCCTAAATAACATGTTATCGACAATCTCATAATGAATTTCTTTTAATTGTAAAGCTCTTTTTCTTTTATAATTGGGTTCAGGAGGAGAATATCCAGTTTTCAAATAAAAAATTAAATCAACACATTGGGATTCAACATCAATTACACTTACCTCAGAAAAGTGTTCATTGTTACTTGTCTTCGCTTCAACTGGTATGTTGGATTCTCCTATAAGAACCTTGTATAAACATTACCCTTTGGCAATTTTGGATGGTTTAATTTCAATATCGTATTCCTGCAGAGCTATTACTCAATTTTCTCGCTTTTCTCCTAATTCTTTATGAATCAGTAATTTCCTCACTGCTGGGAATGGGACTACTTTCGCATGTGCTTTTAAACGAAAAGGTCTAAAATGATTCACAGATTTCTATACAACAAATCCTTATTTTGCTACTTCTAAATAATTCAATTCAGCACCCTGAAAATTTGAACTCAAAAAAGATATGGGTGCTTCAATTTTCTGACAATTAATTTGTGTCAAAACAACGACATAAGACGTTGAAGAAGCAAAGGTATATAAAATGAAATGATCAGAGAAATTCAGAGTATTTAAAGAAGGAGCATTGATAATTTCCTATTTGATTAATACAAATGCTTGTTTTTCATGATGACCCCATTTAAAAACTGTGTCTTTCTTAATCATTTGTTGCAATGGAAAAATAATTTGTGGGAAATGAGGGACAAACCTTTCGACAAAATTGATCCGTCCAAAAATTTATTGCATGTTTTTTTGTTATATGGTGGAGAAATTTATGAAATTTCTTTTATTTTATCAGGGTCAATGTAAATTCCATATTTTGACACAATGAATCTTAAAAGTTTCCCTTCACTAAGAGTGAAAAAAATACTCTTTTTTCTTCCATATTTAATTAAATCCCATATTTTCTAGAGCGTTAAATTTTTTGTCTTAAGTCCTCCAAATGATTATTTATGTTCTTTGAATAAAAATCAATGTCATCTAGATAAACAACAAACATTTTGTTTCACATATGTTTGAAAGTTATATCCATGGCTCGTCGGAAAGTGACTCCTGCATTTACTAAACCAAATGGCATTTTTTGGTAGGCATAAATGACCATGATTTCCGACTAACCAAAGTATACTTAATTGCCATTCATAGTCTGCATGCCCTCCTTCTACAAAAAAAATATGACGAGGCCACAAAAATCACTCCGTCAACACAGGGGGAAAACCACCTGGTCTGGACGTTAAGACAACTCCTTTTCCATTTAGGTACTGGCTCTGGCTGGGGATAATGGGACCAATTTCCAAATGAAAGGTTATTGAATGAATATGTAATGCTTATAGTGAAGTGAAATAGATGGATTATCAATAATGAATTAAATGGAAAACATATGTATTAATTTACTCTATAACCCGAGATTGTTTAACATTTATCTAGATGCGATTTGTAATGATTTTCCTTAGTAAATGACAATACAGATTTCTCAAACACTAATGGAAATAAAAATATTTGAAGATGATTACTTTGATTAAATAGTTAATCAAAATAATTTTTATAACTCATATCGCATTTAGAATATCAAAGGAAATTTCTTAACATGTAAAAAAAAATTTAATGGCAACATGATCAGAAATGAATACATGTAACATTGTTCTTTAAATATAATGTAATAAGCAATCTAAAAAGATAAATTCACTATATACTTATGAACAAATGAGAGGTACAACAATAGAAATACAAGATGCACATTTACCAACTCATAAAATAAATAACACCAGTTTAGTCCTTCTCACAAAGATGACTTTGAGAGTACAGAAATGAAACTTCTCAAAATTCTTTATGAAAATTCCTAAAACAATGCTCTAGTCATTCTATTGAGAAAAGTATGAAAGTACAATACTACGAGCTTTCATAAGCCTTTCTTCATAACGTTCTAGATGCTTATTTCATACAATAAGCAAGCTTAAAGTAGTAGAAAACAATTGAATGTATTGTGCAGAGTGTTGAGGGCATTTAAACAGATCCCTTCAAAAATGCTTAAAGGAAAACAATTTTTTGGTATAAATATTCTGAATGTGATTTGCTGTCTTCATCAACTTTGTTTGTTCCATCAGATTCGTAGGATTTTTTTCCATATTTTTGAACTAAACTTCCACTTATCAACATAGTTTTCTTCTTCTATCATGAACCTAAACATGAAAACATGAATCGAAAAGCTAAAAATAAATGAGACTGATAAGCGAGTTTTATTTGAAACAAATCACGTTTTGCAAAAAATTAGGATAAAAACGTAGAGCGTAATCAATCCGAATAAAACGATCATGGAGAGAAATGTAGAGTGAGGTGTGTCAAAAGACAAGTCAGACTTTACGGTCTTATCTCATGTCACTTTTAGATTGGGGGTAGAACTCAAAATAATCACAATCACTTGGAGTACTTCAAATAAAATCACAATCGTAGAAAGGTGGATAGCGAACGGTTTTTTCGAAGGGTGTCAGAAGTGGTAAGTGGTTTGTGATGAGGGGGGTTCAAAAGAACAAAGAAGTGACGTGTTGATATAAGGCTGGATGGGAAAAGCCACATTTCAGACCCCCCCCTTTGAGAAAAGTAAAATGAGTGCACAGGGGTTCGAAGTCTTCTCCACCATTGATCTGGGTAGATATGAGCTGTTTATTAAAACAAGGCAAGTCGGGATTTTATATCGAAATTGGTGTTTGGAGAAGAGGAAAAGGTATGTGAAGGATTATGAAATTTGCAACAATCTCGAATGTGAAATCATTCATATCCACTTAAATATCATGCCTAATTTAGGTGGCCTAATCACAATCACAAATCAGCTAGGGTGAAGGATTTGTTATAAGCTATATCTCTTTGAAACTTACAATTGCAAAGTCTCGAGGTGAAGTGATAGTGACATCATGATGTGATGTGGAGGGTGACGTGGCATGTGACATGACAGATGATGTGGATTTGATGTCATTGATGACATCATATCACAATCTGTGTGGTGGAGCGAGGTATAAACTTTATACTTTTGCAATTGTGCAGACAAAAGATTTTAATGAATTGCAGTGAATAATCCATGGGGGTATGGTTTACATCGCAATTGCAATGGAGTTGGCAAAAGGGTATTTTCCTTATGAAACTTTGTGATGCGGGGAAGTAGGGTGGGTTAGAGTTTATGAAGAATAAAACCTTTGTGAAAAGCTTTGATTATTTTGTTTTCTAATTAAATAACCCATATTTTCTAATACTTGAGGTTTATAAAGCCTAAGAATACTCTTGGTCCTGGGGGCTATTAAAATTTGGTTTTTCGGATAATCAAGGTTTAATACTTCGGTTTTAATTAAAAATCCTAAGTATTAAAAATCCTAAGTATTAAACTTTGATTATAGGATTTTATTTAATAATTTTTTATTTTTTATTTTTATTTTTGTTTGTTGATATATATATATATATATATTATATATATATATATATATATATATATATATATATATATATATATAATGATATAAAAGATCAAAGGCTTTTTCTTAAAAACTAAAGGGTCCCTATTTTAAATATAATAAATTAATAAATTTCATACGAAATTTATAATATATAAAAATTAGCTTTGTTGAACAGTAAAACAACACCATACGTGTGAGTGCATCTGAGATCGAATGTCCTTTCATTTCATCAGGTCTTTTAACTCCATATGAAAGCTTGTCAACTGGGACTATATCTACTGAACCCTTACGTGAGTATCTTATACCAATGAAGCTTCTAAATTCATCGTGATTTCCAATGCTTCCGCCTGCATCCCAATCTTTTGTTGCAATAGTGGTAATCTAAGGTATGGAAATAGCACAACCAAATACCACTATTTGTGCAATTCATCAAAGGTCTGAAAGTTGGCTTGTCACATCAAACATTTTGACCTTTGATCTACATCCGAAGAAATTTCATTGATGGATTGCTTAATTTATTTTATTTCTATAATACACTGTGATTGCGACTTGGGCTTCTTAAACTTCGCATTTAGTGCGTTCTTCATCACAGCTAGTGAAGTAGATGGGTTCACTATATTGTAATTTATATACCATGATAGTAATTTGTCCTTCAACATTGTCACAGGATGTGCTTTATTCATATCATCATCATTGATCTGCTATGCTTTCCACACAACTTCTGTGACAAACCAAAATTGATCAGGATCCTGTGATCCCCAACCCTTAAAGATAGGCATCTTCGCTACATTAGCCATGTTGAAAAGTGGAAGTAGAGATGCAGGTGTAGGTTTATGAGGTTGAGGTGAAGGTGGATTGGATGGGTGAGGAATCCAAGAATTTCCTTGAGTTTCTAGCTGTTCCGCACCTCTAGGAGTACTAAGGTTGCTCCTTTCTTCTTCGTTGTTTGATTCTCCCAATAATGGACTGTAGTCACCCTCAATAAATTTGTGATGATCGGTTTTGAATCCTTTTATACTTCACGTAGATCCAGTCTCACTTCTTTTAAACATCAATATATAGGAATAACACCCTTTTCACATAACAACATCTTAATCCATAACTTTAAGGAAGTCATATACTTACCTCACGGACCTTTGAAAAATCTGCACTTAGCTTCACTACCATATACTGTTGTGTCAATTATGAATTCAATAACGAAGCCTCCGAGGATACTATCGATCCAATAATCAATAGCTCTTGAGACCTCATTTTCAGACTCCTTAAGTTGCTTAATCAACTCTAGGGTCCACAAAATAGGATTGTTGTGTTTCTAACATGGTTCATTTGTAGCTAGCTTTGAATGCCACTCGTGCATCTTGTTAGTGAACAATGTGAAGAAGATCTCATGTTTTTGTGTAGGTATACCTCTGCAACCACCTTTCTTTTGACTGTCATAGATCTCTTCTTTCCTATGCTACAAATTTGTGCAACTTATGATCTACCTAATTTTGGATCTCTTTTCTAGTCAGAAACCACATCACACATCCCTCATATAGATCTCGGTCCTGACAACAAAACCATTTCTCAGCTTTAGGGGCTTAGACCCAATTTAGAGTTAGCTATGCTATCCAAAAAAAACCTATACCACTGAGCCTTTAGGAAACCATCTGCACAGCTCAGACCACAATCTCACTTGAGGTGATATTGGGGGATGCTAGAACTAGGTTTCTGCACCCAGAGGGACTATGTAGTGTGGCTATAAAGTTTTAATCAGTTTTAGGGCTTAATCCGACCTTCGCGAACTATTAAACTTATCGTTGCAGTCGTAAAGGTTTTTCCTAATTATCAAATTTGTGATATGTGTGAAACTATTCTAACGTGCTTTCTTCAGCATATAAAACGATATCTGAACCTTCGTGATGCAATTGTATAAGAAATATATAAAACAAACCATAAATAGGCTAAAACAGAGAAACTACATGAACATAGGAAAATACACAAATATGGTTTAAAATTCTTTTTTATTAGTCAAGCTTTCTGAGATACAATATTTTTGACCCTGCACACACAGTTGCATACATACCAAGCTCTCTACACACATAGTTGCACAAGCCTTGCCCTTTACCTAACTACATAAATATCTCACAGAAACAAACTCAAAGATATTTCATCAATTGAATTCGATCCCTTAGACTTGGGAAAACATCCCTTTATACATGTTTTTATCCTTACAATACCATGGTCCACAAACCATGGGTAGAGCTCAAAATCCTTTAGATAATCCCATCCCTTTACAAAAGAAGGGGCTTTGAACCACCCTAAAGCTCCTTTAACTCTCATAACCCTGCACTACTCATGCTCTTCTCCTCAAAATGCAGAGTCTTTACATGACTTGGACAAAACTTAGACCTAGGGGATCCATACCCAACAAGTGTATCTTTGTGAAATATGCAACCCGACTCAAATAGTCCATAATATCCTTTATTCTTAGTAAGGGAAATTGGTACTTGATGGCTATCCTATTAATATGTCTAGAATTTGTGCACATCCTCCATTCACTTGTCCTTTTCAGAGTCATTACAACTGGTACAACACATGGACTCAAACTTTCTCTTATCATTCATCTATCAAGTAGCTCATGCGTATTCTTATTTACTTCCTCATTCTCTGCTGGAGTCATCCTCTAAGGTGACTTTTTTGGTAAGCTTGATATTGGAATCAAGTCAATCTAATGAGAAATACTTCTCATGGTAGGTAGTCCTAATGGTAATTCATTAACAACAGTCTCCCTAAATTCATCTAACAAGGATTTTATTTCTATTGAGATGGTTCCTAATTTCAATTCCTATGCCAAAACCTTTGAAATGACTACTAAAAATAACTTCATATTTTGTTCCTCATGTACAAGCTCCTTGGCTCAATAGAACATGATCTTGTTGTTACACGTGTTAGTACTTCCATAACTTCCTACTATTACAACCATATTTTCCATCATTGGGGTGAGTTTATATTCTTTCCTAAAATCATGTTTATTTTCTTGACCATCATGGTGAAATTTCCTATCAAACAAACATGAATTTCCCCAAAGTATATGGAATTCATCCATGTCAACTACATCACACAATAATTTCTCCTGAAGGATGCCAATTTGAAAATTCAACAAGAATTGCTCATTCACAACCATGTGTTGTCCCTTTTTTATCCATGAGACTTTGTAGGGGTTTGGATGGACTAAAATCATCAGTTTCAAATTTTCCATGACTTTAGTGGACACTAAATTCTCTATACTTCCACCATCTATGACCAAGTTACAACACTTTCCTTGGACCTTAGATATAGTGTTGAAAACTTTCCTTCCTTGCTCTAGTTATTCAACTATCTTGTTTTGGGGCTTGAGTAATACTCTGTGAAACATCAAATTTTATCCCTATTCTTGTTCAACTAGAGTCACATTTTCTCTAGTAACAAAATATTCACTAGCTTGTGTAACTTGTGTTTTGGATTCACCTCTTCTCGCTAAATTTTGTCTTTCCAAGCACTTAAATTTCTTATGCCCTTCAACTCCCCAATGATAACAAGTAATTACATACATTCCCTTTCCTCTTCCGAGACTTCCTCTACCTCTTTCAACATTATTTACACCTTGACCATTGGTGAATTATTCCTCCTAATTTCATTACCTCTCGCAGTCCCTGCCTTACCTCTACCTCTAAAACCTTTTCCTTCGCATTTTTGTCATGTTTTCATATTCAAATTTTCCTCTACCTTCTGTTGTCGCTTGGTATTTTTGAGGTCGAGGGAGTAAACACATAGGAAAACATCAAAACCACTTTGGAAGCTAGGATCTAGCCCTTCCAGCTTCAGAGAGGGATATCTCTGTAAAATTTAGCTTTCTTTTAGGTAAATTTTAGGCTATTTATGATTGTACTTATTTGTTTTGATTTGGTTGGTTTGTTTGATTTGAGTGTTATAATTCCATTTGGCTATGGAGTCTATAGATTAAACTGGATTTTGCATCAATAGTTAGAGGAGTTCTCATAGTACAAGCTAGGTAGCACTATTTGGATCTTTTCATAAATTAAATGGAGGGTGAAATAGCAAAAATGTAAGGTTCAGTAGAAATCAAGGAGAAATTATGAATTCCTTGATTTGAATTCAGTGGAAAACATTAAAACTATTAACAGCCAGAATAGGGTGCTCTAAATAACAAATCCCATTTGTCACAATTTCTGTTAAAAATTTCAGATATTCAGAATAATAGAGAAAGAAAAAAAATGTTTAAACAAATAAATAGAAGAGACACATCACCATTTGTTATACCACATGAATCTTATGAAAGGTCCTTGTATTATTGATACTCCAGTACTTTGAAAATTACATTATGTAGAAATAATTACATTAGGAAATCAAACCTTAATACTTCAAACAATGAAGTATTTATACTGAAAATTACAAAAATCCTTTACAAAATCATTGTCAAACCAACAATGTATTATTAGCCTAATTACAAACAATATGATCTAATCCTAGCAGACAAATGGGCCACATAAACAAATGAAAAGAAAGGTAGCCCTGTTTTGATGGTTTTGGTTGCTGAGTCAACCCAAAACTATGTTACGATGCTAAAGTGACTGTCATGTTGGCTGATATGTTGGCCATTGTCTTACTGCCCCCAAATTACCTTTTTAATCTAGTAAATTGACCATTTCTTCCCATCTCTTTTCATATGGTATGGTCAACTTTGTTACCCTGTGGTAAATTTCATCTACTTGTGCGTATTTGGTAAAAGTTAGCTTCACAATAAAAATGTGTTTTACCTCATTTTGCATGTAGAAATTATTTGACATGGTTTCCAAAAAAGCCCTTGATGTCATACTTCCCTTTATTCAACTGACCTTGATACTCGTTCTGACCATTTCTTTCATCTTCAAGACATAGTCTTCCTAAGTGATTAATTTGTCATTTATTACATAAATGTTGGGCAATCCTTTCTGGATCAATGCTTCAATTCTGTTAGTGAACCTGTTTACTTGCAACTGCAAGGTTTCACATATTTCTTCCAACTGATCATTAAGGTTCGTCTTTGTCAAGACATTCTTGACTTCCAAAATAGTAGTAGTTCTATCATTGATTCCTACTTCTTCAAGTTCATATTTGGACTTAGAATTCAGGAACCTGATAATGTTGAGGTTTCTATGGGCATCTCTCCAAGCTTCTCTCTTCCTTGCACAATAGTTTCTGTAGCCTTTTCTATAAGTTCTTTTTGCTTAAAGACGATTTGGATAAAGGGACAAATCTCATTCATAGAGTCTAGAATATTCATCTAAATGGTTTCTTTGGCTTGGGCCAAGGTCTAACCAATTGAAGTGTCCTTTTCCACCTTCTGCAACTTCTCCAACAATCTCTATGATTTATGCTTTTTAGTGATATGAGGAGCTTCAGCTTTGGCCTTTTGTACTTCTAAAGCTTTGAGTTGATTTTGTAAAGTCTTGATATCTTTTGACTAGAGTGACATGTTCTCCAGTGTCTTGGTCACCTGTTCAGTACTTGAAGTATGAGTAGAAGAAGTGGCTGCAGTGGATATTCCTCTAGTTGGAAGCTGAGAAATGGGTATGGAATCCAGGGGAATAATGGCCATCTTCTGACTTTCTTCTTTCTCCTTTATCATTTTCTCCATCTATGAATCCATCTGCCTAATCTATATGTTCTGGTCTATACTCAACTTCATCATGTCAGCCTTTTGTTGTTGATTTTCTTCAATTTCCTTACTTAATGCATCCTCTGTGGCTAGAAGCTTAAGTAGTTTTCTCAATTCTATGATATCCAGGTTTTTCTTTTTAATAATTTCCTCAGTGGGATTGACATATTTGGGATCATATCCTATCTTTAGCACCAAGTCTTCCAAAGACTTGACCCTATTATCTTTTGCTAGGGAGGACACATTCTCCATTTTCAACTATGACTAAACATTGGAAAATGAAACCTGTAACTTAGACAATGACATAGTAGTACTAGTTAAAGTAGAAGATATCATTTCACCAGTTTTCTTGTGCATCTCGATTTTATCAATGGGATGAATGTCTTTAGTGCTAAACTCAAATGTGGTGATCTTAGAGTCTGCTTTTGTTTTTGGTTGTGAAGTTTGGGCTTCAATAAAATCCATTTACATCTTCCCATGCTCTGTGTCAAAGACTAAAAACAAGCTACTCTATGAGGTGGAGGTCTATTTCTAAAATTTATTATAAGTACTATTTTTTAGAATCTCATTTACAAGCTTAATCTCCCTATACCTATTAAAAGCTATCATCTCTTTTTTTGTTTGCATATTTTGTGACTATAGCTCAGTTTCCTTCTAACCTTGTGATGATGAAGATCTAGTAGGAGATGTTATAAATTTTCTAATTGCAGGTGTGTTGGGTTGTGTTATATTCTTTCCACGACTAGCCCATGTATAACCGGGGGGTTAAAAGGGGGCGGAGCCCCCCCCTTCGTTGCGCTGATTGCATAGTGGGGGTCGGGGGGTGGGGTCACAGGGGGTTTGAATGGTACAGGTAACCCCACTCTATGGGTTGATTTGGACCCTATATTAGGTTGAGTGGACCCACCTATGGTTTTGTGCATGATGTTTTGCACATGGTTTTGGACGTGATGGTTTTTGGTCCATCGTATTGGATGCTTTGGCATGTATAAATATGTATTGTAACATTGAAAGGAACATAATGAAAAATAAAGTTGGTAGTCCCAGTTTTGGGATCTAGGGGAAATCTCTATGTATATGTGTTTTATGTGTTATGCTGTTGCATTGTTTATTTTCTGTGTTTTAGAATTCATATTCAGGCAATTTTTGTATGGGGTTAAAACCTACATTTGGTATCAGAGACGTTTTGGCTTCAAAGGGACGCCTTTGTTGCTGAGAGGTTTTTCTCGGGCCTCTGGTACACCCTGTTCAGTGGGAGATTTGCGGGATCGATTCTAGTGGTGAAAGAAGATGGCGAGCAGATGAAAGATAGAGATCGAGAAATTTAATGGTCGGAGTTTTGAGTTATGGAAACTCAAGATGGAGGATCTGTTGGTGGATAAAGATCAAAGGATCGTGGTGGATCTGGGCACTAAACCAACATGAGTGTCCGATGAACAATGGAAGAAGTTGGATCAGAAGGCTAGGAGCAAAATACAATTGTGTGTCTCATATTCAGTATTGTTGAATGTATGAGGGGAAGCTACGTGAAGGCTTTGTGGGACAAGTTATGGACTTTGTACCAATCTAAGTCTCTAGTGAATAAACTATTGCTGCAGAACAAGCTGTATAACTTGAGGATGAAAGATGGAGATTCGGTGATAGAGCATTTGAACACATTTAATACTGTGGTAAGTCAGTTATTATTTGTTGATATTAAAATTTCAGATGATGATAACTGCATCAGTTTGTTGTGTTCTCTACCAGATTTGTGGGGTAGTCTGGTTAATGCAATAGGTAGTAATACAACTGCCTTGCAGTTTGATGGAATAGTCCCATCCTTGCTAACAGAGGAGATGAGATGGAAAAATATGGAGAGCCAGAATGGTGATGCCTTCTATGTACAAAGATGGTACCAGAACAAAAACAAAAATAAGTCATTGAGTGTGAGATCTAAATCTAAGCGAGATCTAAATCTAGAGGGATATCTAAATCTCTAGGAAAACCTATAAAGGTGGTGTGCTAGAAATTCAGAAAAAGGAAGGGAACTAGAAAAGGGAATGTAAATCTAAAACTCCTGATAAAGGAAAGGGATTTGATGATGCTCCTTCTGTAGAGGTGAAAACCACCTCAGATGAAGGTGGGGATGTTTACTTGGCTTCTTCAAGTACACATGTAGATCATGAGGCATGGGTGATTGACTCAGGTGCATCCTTTCCCTTCACTCCCCATAGATAGTGGTTCTATGAGCATGAGAAACACAATGGTGGTGATGTCTTCTTAGGGGATGAGAGGAAGGCTAGAATAGTTGGTTGTGGAAAAGTAAAGTTGAAGTTGCAAGGTGGAAGGATTAGAACACTTCCAGGTGTTCTACATATTCCTGCATTGGCCAGAAATCTGATTTCTATAAGTAAGCTGGATGGTGCAAGATGGTTTGGGGAGCACTGGTATTGATGTGGGGAGTTTAGATTGGAATTATGTACAAGCTTCAAGGTAGCACTATTGTTGATGGGTGCAAGAGATCTATGGTTCCTGAAAGTGGAGCAGAAAATATAGTGGTGTCTAGGGAGAAGACCATGTTGTGGCATCAAAGGCATGGACATATTGGAGAGAAGGGTCTTCGTATACTTCATGGTAAAGGTATGAGTAATAGCTCTCTGGATTTTGATTTTTGTGAAAATTGTGTACATGGGAAACAAAATCGGGTGAGTTTCCCCTCTAGTGGTAAGAGGGCAAAACATATATTAGAACTTGTCCACATTGATGTGTTTGGACCTGTGAAGGTTCCATAACTGGGTAAGTCTGTGTACTATGTATCATTTATAGATGACTTCTCAAAGAATACATGGATATATTTCCCTAAGAAGAAATCTGAAGTCTTTGATAGGTTTAAAGAATTTAAGGCTCTGGTGGAAAACAAGAGAGAGAAGAAGATAAAAGTGTTGATAATAGATAACGGTGGAGAGTTTTACAACAAGGAATTTGAAGAATTCTGTAAGAAGTGTGGTATAGCACAGCAGAAGACTACTCCATACACACCTGAGCAAAATGGAGTTGCAGAAAGAATGAACAAGACGTTGATGGAAAGGGTAAGAAGCATGCTCAATGGTGCCGGGTTAGGACAATAATTATGGGCAGAGGTGGTGGAGACTACATGTTACCTGGTCAATAGATCACCTTCATCAACATTGGAAGATAAGACTCCACAAGAGATATGGATTGGTAAGAAACCTTCTCTTTCACATCTCAGGGTATTTGAATGTGATGCATATGTAAATGTTCCAAAGGAGAAAAGAACCAAGTTGGATAGTAAATATAAATGGTGCATCTTTATTGGGTATAAGGATGGTTTAAAGGGTTATAAGCTTTGGAACTCAGTAACAAGGAAGGTTGTGCACAACTGAGAAGTGGTGTTCAGAGAGGTGAAAGATGTTATTAAATATTAAGTCCAACCCAAGGAACCCGAGAAGATAGAGTTTGAGCTTAAGGAGGAAGAATCAAACTATACAACAGAGGAGGAATCAGAAGATGAAGAGACACAAATTCTAGGTGTGAAAATATCATTTCGAGAAAGAAGGCAACCAAAAAGGTATAGTTCATCTGCTTTTTGTTCAAATTTTGCTTTATTTGTTACTGATGATGATCCCAGAACTATGAAGGAAGCAATAGATTTAGAGGATGGTAAACTCTAGAAAGAGGCCATGGTTGATGAAATGGCGTTTTTGCACAAAAATGAGGCTTGGGATCTGGTGGTGTTGTCAGCTGGAAGGAAACCCATCGGAAGAAAATGGGTGTTCAAGAAGAAGACAAATGCAGAAGGAAAGGTTGAGAAATACAAAGCTCAGTTGGTAGCAAAAGGTTATTCCCAAGTGCCGGGAATTGATTTTGGTGATATTTTTTCTCTTTTGCCAAGGTAGCTTCTATTAGATTACTTTTATCTGTTGTTGCTACTTTTGATTTTGAGGTAGAACAAATGGATGTGAAGACAACATTTCTTCACTGTGATCTAGAAGAGGAGATCTACATGAAGCAACCTGAAGGTTTTGCAGTGAAGAGTAAGAAAGAACTGGTATGCAAGTTAAAGAAGTCTCTGTATGGGTTAAAACAATCACTAAGGATGTGGTATCAGAAATTTGATACATTTATACGGGGACTTCGCTTCATGAGAGAAAAGTAGATCACTATGTGTATTTTAAATTAATTGGTGACCTTGTTATTTATCTGGTCTTGTATGTGGATGATACGTTGCTTGTTGGAAATGACAAGGAAATTATCCAAGATTTGAAGACCCATT
Organism: Pinus taeda; assembly: GCA_000404065.3. Classification (NCBI taxonomy): domain Eukaryota; kingdom Viridiplantae; phylum Streptophyta; class Pinopsida; order Pinales; family Pinaceae; genus Pinus; species Pinus taeda. Next base: position 187,923 of record APFE031179508.1, read on the forward strand.
TGTCCTCCAAATTTGACATGAAATATCTTGGTGCTACAAACTATATTTTGGGCATGGAAATTAAAAGAGATCACACAAAGAGGAAGATTTAGTTAAACCAAAGGAAGCATGTGGAGACAATATTATAGAGGTTTAATATGCAGGATAGTAAACCGGTGAATTTTCCTATTACTGTAGACGTAAAGTTATGTGCTGAATAGTGTCCCAAGACACAAGAAGAGGAAGAGGACATGTCCCATGTTCCATATGCAACTGCAGTCGATAGCTTGATGTATGTGATGATTTGTACTAGACCAGACATTACACATGCAGTGGGAGTATTGAGCGGGTTTATGTCGAATCTAGGGAAGGAGCATTGGACAGTTGTGAAGCGGGTTTTCAGGTATTTGTGTGGCACTAGTGATTATGGTTTGTGCTACCAAGGAAGAACGTGATTGGATAGAGTGTTGGATATTCATGGCTTTGTTAATGTAGTCTGGGCTGGAGATCTGGATCAAAGAAGATCTACAAGTGGGTATGTGTTTAACCTATTTGGAGGTGTAGTTAGTTGGATGAGTAAGAAACAATCTATAGTGGCACTATCAAATACATAGACCGAATGCATGGCAGCCACTCATGCAAGAAAGGAAGAAATTTGGTTGTAGAGATTGTATTCAAGTATGGGGTTAGTACAAGGAGCTATAAGGATAGACTGTGACAGCCAAGTGCAATTTTCTTAGCAAAGGACCCTACATATCATTCAAAGACAAAGCACATTGATCTTTAGTATCACTTTGTGAGGGATATGATAGAAGACAAAAAGGTGTTGCTGGTAAAGGTGGACACTTTGAATAATACTGCAGATGCAATGACCAAATCTATGAGCTCTGAGAAGTTCTCTTGGTGTAGAGAAACAATGGGCATTACAGGGCTAGATAAATGACTAAGATCTCTTGCGGCCCCTTATGGAAAGAAAACAAAAAGTGGGAGAATGTTGGGTTGTGTTATATTCTTTCCACGACTAGCCCACATATTTAACCAGTGGGTTAGAAGGGGGGCGGAGCCCCCCTTTCGTTGCACCGCTTGTGTAGTGGGGGGGGTCACAAGGGGTTTGAAGAGTGCAGGTAATCCCACTCTATGGGGTCTAGGGCAGTTTCTAGTCAATTTAACGTCTTAAATTCTCTACATAAATTATCAATCCGGGTATCGTAAACTGATGAAGTGTGGTGCACCGTATGTGCTTAGTTAACCTTTTTCTTACTTCGTTGTTTTATAGATTTTATTTTGTTTTGGGGTTTTGTTTTTCTTGGTTTCCTAAAGTATCTAATGCAAATGGAAATCTTATTCTAAGGTCTTAATAATACTTTTAAAAGTCAAGTATGGATATAGATTTCAAGACAAAGTCTATGTCCCTAATGGTAACTTCCAAAACTTAGCACTTCAAAAGATATTAAAACATGTTATTGATGGAATTAGTACTTAAACAAAAGTGTAAATATGCAGCTACTTCAATCAAACAAAAGATGAAATACTAATCAAAGTTTTCAAAAAGGTTTTCAAACTTGCAATGATGAAATCAATTACTAAGAGAAAATAAAAATGTACCTAAATTCTAATTAAACCAAACAGTGAGCTAGTGACTATGAAACCTAATATCCTTGCTGTTGTATAAAAATAAAACTGAACTTAAAGCAATTCAAAAACTGTAAGCAAAGTAAACTAAATCATGTTACATCAACTCATATTCTGACCCTCACCATTCGAATCGCTCTGGCTATAGGAGGTAATCATAAACAAATTGAGTAATCTAATATCTAAATTGTATAAAATGAAACTAAGATCAAACTACGCATTCATACTTCAATCCCTCACCATTCGACTCGTTCTGGCTATAGGAGGTAACTAAAAATGACATGAGTAATCTAATCACTAACTTGCAGAAAAATAAACTAATATCAAATTACGCATTCATACTTCAATCCCTCACCATTCAACTCGCTCTGCCTATAGGAGGTAACTGAAAATGACATGAGTAGTCTAGTATCTATCTTGTAGAAAAGTAAATGAATAAAACAAAACTGAAAGAAATAAACAATGCTGGAATTAGAACTAAGAAAATAAATCAGCAGAAGGACAAGATAATTCCATCATGTCATTAGTCATTAAAAATCTATGTGCATTACTAATCTACAATCAACCGGTTGAACACACTTGCATGAATTAAAATTGCATGAGTGAAAAATCTAATCTATCAAACTTGAAAGCAATCAAATAACATAATGAAATCAAAGCAAAATTTACAAAATGAAATATACTCTACCTTACATTCTAATATGCTCCATGACATCTACTTCACATCTCTTTCCATGTTGAGAACATCAAAGCTTTATTCAAATTCTTCAAAATCACAAAGTAGAACAAAGCTCTCCAAAGCTTTCAAAAGCCATCAAGGAAGAACTACAAACTCCAAGTTAAAGAACTAAAAGCCAAGCCAAGCTAGCTAAGACTAATAAGCTAAAATAAAAAATGAATGAGAGAGATCTCCTATTTATACAAAAAGATGAGAAGCCATCTCATTAATGAGAGTCCATGAATCTCTCCCTCTACCTCTAGAGTCCTAATCAAAATAGGAACTGATAAGACACCTGTCTTCTTAGAGTTATAATACAATTAGGAGATGTGACACATATCCTCATGATCCCATGATTCTTTCCACTCAAATTCGAATTTGGCTTTAGAGTGCCACATAAGGGTTTTCTAGAAGCTTCCTTTCAACCTACACATGTCAACAATCTCAACCCATTTGTTAGGTATAAGCATATGCACATTATTTCCTAATTTTTAACCACAAATTCACTTAAAAGGCTTAGAATTAATAAACATTGGAAAAACATAAATGTGGCCCAATGATAATGAAAGTGGGATGAATGTGGTGACATAGTAGTGAAATGGAGGTGATATAATGGACATAATAGTGAAAGTGTAATGGAAATGAATGACATTTTCAAGACCCAACAACCCCTTTGGCCCTAAATATTGCACCTATCACCAACCCTCGCCATTATTTAGATTATCTGCCCTTGGCAGATAAAGATTTTCAAATAAAAGACCTAAATACTGACAAAGACCACTTGAAAGTATTTTGCCAATGCTGAGACAATCACATGAATGGCTATGATGTCATAGGACTATGGGAATCAAATCTCCCAATGTATTTTCTCCCCTCTGTGTGCATTTTCCCTGACATTATCCATTAGTGTCATGCAAATTATGATCCCAACCTCAGAGCAATAATGTCCCCAAATAAAATTGTTCTCTTCACCATTACTGCAGACTCAATCAATGAGATTCTGCAGTTTCATCCCAGTCAAGCCGTCACCTCCATTTCCCTTGGAGATTTACTTGAGAAATCATCTAAATTATCCTAGTCTAAACTCAGGCACTTTTGCCAAACTTTCATAGATAAGCAGCATCAACTCTAAGATCTCCCTCCCTATCTGTCAGTTTTCTTCACAGCAACAGGCAAAACTATAGTTGATATGATAGTTGCAGTCATGGGATTCAACACTAGTGAGTATGTGGATGAGTTGACCCTAGTTTTGATGACCATTTTTACCCCTGTTCAGCCTCTTACTGTCAATTATAACTATGCTGCATTTATTGCTGAGATAAACCATGACCAGTTCATGAGGCTAGAAAATGAGAAAGTATTCAAGTGCTCAACATTCATATATCACCTCCTCCTCTACTATCAGTTTGAAAAGTTCCCATTTTCTATGAATAAACTTGATACAAAGGGTAATCCAAGATCAGTCATTTTTTGGAGTTCTATTTTCTACCATTCTTTTGCTTGCCTCTATTCATATAATGAATTCATTGACCAGTTTGTCCACCCAGTAACCACCATGCTGATAGGAAATCCTCCTCCTAGGATTAGTGATGAAATCAAAAGGGTCCTTCAGCTATCTGAACAGTACAAGGTAGGTGACTGGTACTTGTACCTGAATCACACAGAGATTAGGATATATGGTCGTGAGCTTCCTCCATTCAAACTGCCAAAATTTGTTCCTATAAGGTTGTTTGCATTGGAATATTGTAGACAAATGATAAACTCAGATCAGATTCACTTTACTAAGGCCAAGAAGAAAGCATAGTTGAGAATCAAGGATCACTTAGGCCCATTTGTCTACAACAATAGAGAAGCAAGCAAAGCAACAGAAGAAATCCTAGAGCACATGAGATTAAACAAAAGTTTTGGTTGGAGATATGACCCACACAGTTTCATTTGTTATAGGAGAATGAAAAATAAGTTGTCACCATATTTTCATCACAGAATCCTTGAAATAGAGAAATATGCTAATATGGATGAATGGAGGGAAGGGACTCTAGTAGAGATGGATATTGATCAGGTCAATGTAGAAAATGTGATGAAAGATCTAGAAAAGAGACTTGACATAGACTCTTTTGAACAGGTACCAGTTGGGACTTCTCAGAAGTCAACACTAGGAACTAGTGCCTCTACAGCAGATACTTCTCAAAGGCACTCACAGGAAACTAGTGCACCCCTTGCAGAACCATCACAGGAAAAATAACAAGGAACTAGTACTCCAACCACAGGGCAATCAAGCATGTCAGAGCAGCCTGAAATCCCTCAAGAACAGGCTCAAACACAAACCCATCAAACTCAAGTTAACATGGGAGATCCCCCAATTTTGCAGACTCCTCTAAATGAGGAAAAGAGTTTAAAAAGAGACAGGGAAGTAGCTACCCCTGCCAGTGGTCCTTCAGACCAGCCTGGTGCCAAGAGGCACAGGGTAAACCCACATTCAGAAGAAGAATTTTTTGAAGAAACTACAAAGAGTTTGAGGAAAGAAGGTGGAGACAGTCAGCATAGATTACCAGTAGGTGGGACACCTTCTAGTTCCCAAAGACAAGAGCTTGAACAACAGCGAAGTGCTGAAGTATCATCTTTCAAGTCTTCATCTAAAAAGACCTTAGACATCAAAGAAAAATTCAAGGAAATAAAGGCCAAAAACGAACAGCTAAAGGCCCAAGCCTACACACAGTACTTAAAAATGGCTCCTACCAATCAAACTAGGTTGATGTCAGCTTATGACATCAAGGAAGGCAAAATGTAGATGAGCTTTTTAAAGCCTAAAGTACAGCAGCCCCAAACACTTGCAGACTACCTCAAAACTGATTTTGAGGTCTTGGCCAAGGACATTCACCCCATAGATCAAATAGAATTACATAAGCAGACGGGGGAAATGGTTTATTCAACATTGACAAGCAAGGCCATGATGGCACACAGTTTGGAAAATTCACTAAATAATACCATTGCTCAGTTACAGTTAGAAAGAGCCTCCTCACATGAAAAAGACAATAGAATCAAATCATTGGAGGACTTGATTATTGGATTGGCCCATAACCCAAAAGATGTAAAAGCTGCAGAGGCCCTGATAAAAAAGAAAAATAAAGATATAGCTACCCTGAGAAAGTAGTTGAAGTTGCCACCACTGATGCATCCACAAACTACTGAAGTAATTGAAAAGAAGAATGAAGAAGATCTTATGGACTTATTCCTCAAGCTAAATGAACAATTAAGGGAGATAGAGTAGGAATTAGAAAAGACACTATAAAGCAGGTAGAGTGAGTTGACCTCTTAGCCTCAAAATGTAGTACCAGTGTTCTCCACGGCAGTCCCTTCTACATTGGCAATTGCTCTAGCACCAAATGTCCCCTTTGCCACAGCTGAGACTATTGAAGCAACATGTACAGGTATAGGTACATCATAGGTGGGAACTTGAGGTTAGAGCACTGAAGAATTAATCAAGTCCATGGAGAAAATTGTGGAGCGATAAAAAGGGTCTTTTTAACACCTAATTACCTCACATTAATTGTCAACCCAGGGACGACTTTTTATTTCAAGAGTGTACTCAGTCTGAGGCGGCTATTTACTCAAGAGTAATGTTTAGTAGTACAACGCTTAAAATACAAAAGTAAATGAATTCTAAACCATTACTTCAAAATGATAAAATCACACAAGGAAACTTATCAGTCAAGGGTGCGGAAGCGATAACCCATCCCTCTAGAAACTGATGGAAAGGAAATTAGAGCATGGACCATAGGTCTGGGAGCTAGGCAACGAATGCTGAGGCTCACTACAGCCTTAGACCTTCTCTCACATCAAAGCAGAAAAGGCAAGTAAATGGAACGGTAGAATGTAAAATGGAACAACAAATAGGAGATGGAACAACAGTAAATGGAACAACAATCAAAAGAACTAAATCTCGCGAGTCAAAACCAACTGATTCACACTCTGATATAACATTATTTTCCCCTCAAGCAAACTGGATGGAATATACTTTATGGAACAACACTCATTGATGAATTATAGAACAGCAATAATCAACCATATATGCATGCCTCACATTAATATAGTAATCTGAGAATGAAGGATAATATAACTATGTTTCAAAACAGAGTAACATTACTTTCAAGTTCCAATAATTGTTATTTTACATGGATCCAATGACACGGTGCAGATTCATTACACGAATTTTCTGAGAAAGACCATTAACGCATTGATCATAACAGAGCATAACATAGCATATGAAAGATATATCAGATTACTGAGTAACAAAGATAAGCAAACCACGCATAAATCACAGTATAATGATACAGCAGCAATTGTAAAGATATGATACACAACAGCAGCAACGTACTCCACGAGAGGCTGGGCCCTTAGCCACCAGCAGACGCTGCTGGATTACTTCAGAAGGAAAAGAGTGAACAGCAACGCCCAAATTATGTATTAATCATTAAATGGTGAAATCATTACAATAGTTGAAGCTTTGAGATTGCTCTACAGCATAAAACAATCCTTTCTTCCTCCTATCCTATCATGAATCCTTGCTTCTGAATCTCTAATTCAAATCATCAATTCTCCATCATTCGAATCCCCAAATTCATCCTGAATTCATCCTGAAGCCATCCCGAAATCATCCCGAAATCATCCCGAAAAAATCCCCATCTCTGATCTCTGTTTTCATTTAAATAGAGAGATCAGAGAGAAGTTACAACAAAAGATAAGTACAACATGATTTATTTTACAAAATTGGATTGATTCTAACCAATTGATCAACAAGAAAATATATTTCCTTCCATCTCTCAATAAAAGCAAGACAAATTTGGCTTTGCAGCTGAGATTTGGAGGACGGCCGCAACTGCAAATCTAAGAAAATCGTGCTCAAATAACCCTGCGTTTCTCTCTGTACAAGCCAAATTTGGGAAAACCATTCTTTATCAAAGTTAATTGGGCCCGTTCTGGACAAAACCCATGTTCCATATTTTCCAGATTCTTCTCCATTTGCTCAGAATCTCAACCGCAAAACTGTCACTCCTTAATCCAGCAAATTTCTGAGTTGGCACTTTTAAAAATCAAATCTTCAATCTGGAAGTTACCTTGGAGGCTAAAAATGGTGAATAATGTTATAACCAACTTATTAGAACTATCATTGATAAATAATTCATAATCATCAATTTATTAGAAATAAAGGAGAATAAATAATATAAGAGCATAAATCATCATAAAATGGAGTTATATAATAAATTATAATAAATGACATGATGAAAATTAGTGGAAATGGGTGGGATAAGTGTTCAAAAGTGATAATAATAGAGGCATATTGACGGCCCAACAAAAATGAAACTCCAAGTTTCTGAACTCCAAAAGGTAAAGGAAAAACTTGTCACCTTAGAGCAGAACTATGATGTGTCAAAGATCAATTTTGTTGAAGAAGTGAAAAAAATAAAGTCTTTGCTCAACAAATAAAAACTCTGGAAAAGGATCTCACATTTGAAAGGCCTTCAATAGATATTAGGAAAATTCTATGGAACAACATCACTCAATCAATCAATGATGTTTGGTCATCAATTCAGATAATTTTTTAACAGATTGACCTAGTCAAGGTTGCTCTTCAAGAGATTGCCAAAACCAAAGAAGAGCTAGGAGGGAAGCCTAAGGAAGCTATTAGGCTAATAAAATTTTTGAACAGTAAGAATAGGCATCAATTAGAACAGTTGAATATTGAAGATAGAACTGGAACCATCTTTGAAATCAAGAAAGTCTTGACCAAAAGGAGTTTAATGCAGAACTTGGAAAGAAAATGTCAAAATATGTAGGAGGATATAGATGAATTTATGGAAAAGTTTAACATCTTACAGAGCAAAGGACTTCCCAGTCCTTTAGTTATCAATGATAAGTTAATGAGGCATGAGGATTATATCGACAAATTGGGTCAATATGCAAATAACCAAGCTAGTTCATCTGCACCCAAAGCATTACCTATAGGCAGAGTTCTCCATGACAATGTAGAGAACCTTTTTTATGTTGAACATGAATTTAAACATTTGTTTCCAGTACATCCAAATTTTGTAAAAACACTGAGGCTAATGAAATCTTCAGGAAGCTACAAAGGACCAGGATACCAAGGGATGATTGGTGGACAGATATGACAGACATTTTATGATTTACCTTTGTAAAAAGTAAATTGAATTATTTACTATGGTTAATTTTGGTAAAAGAAGATGAATGAAGATAAAGCAGGTAAAGAGTATCAGAACAGGTTAAAAAGTATCAGTAAAAAGCCAAAAGCAATCAGCCAGCACAGAATTACGAGCAAGATAGCAAGATGCTCAATCATAGGGCTTGCCTCCAGCTCATTCAACAAAAATAGAGACAACAAGCCAGCAGTTCACTTTCAGTTTCTATCTTCAAGACCATCTATCTCTACTTTTATGTAAAATATATTTAATATTCCTAGAATATATCTCTCTCAGTTATGAGATATTTTTCTATAAATTTTTGTATAAGTACTTCCTCATTCGAAGTACTTAGGGTGGATTCTTAGACATTTCTGTAGACTCTCTATTTTGGAATAAAGTGTTGTTGAACAACTATTGTATAGCTGGCTGGAAGAAGTAATAAAGCAAAGGACTTTTACAGGATTCATGTGTCGAACAATGGACAAATAAGTATTCTATATCTTATATTTTTCCTGTTTTATGGTTTAATATTCACATGTGTTTTATATCTGAATGATAAACGAAAAAATATATTTCGGAAAGTGCTTTACTGCATTCTACCTTTAAAATCGATTATATTCTTAATGTTTTCTTCTAAGCTATCATAGGCATGGAGTTCTTAATTGCTCCTTGCTTCTTAGTTTATCATTTTGGTCATTTAATAAGAAATTCTTAATTGCTTTTTGTTAATTATCACCCACTTTCCCTCTTCTTGAAATTTGTTTAAGGATTCTTAACTTCCCTTCCTCCCTTTCAAGACCATCACTCTTTCAAGTTACCATTTGTCCCTTGTTTAGCTATCTTGCCCTGTAAAGCCCTCCTTTGTTGAATCAACTTGATCCAGTTAAGCCATCCTTAGTTGACTAAATAGCCCAATGGCTTGAGATACTCTGTTCTACCCATCTGCTCCTGAATTCCACCACCAAACAAAATCAAAACCCCCCAAGCTTCAATAACTAGCCTAATATCACATAAACAAAGTTAAATCATAAAGAGAGAGCCATATTTGAGTACAGATTGGCTAGATTTTGTACTTAAAACATTGGTTTGTGATTACCTCGGACCACTTTCCTTCTTCTAACAACTTCAAGGAAAATATGAGTGATAACACTAGGATTACAGTAAACTCATTAATTGGTGTGACAAGAGTACCCTTGAGGACAAGGTCAATGTATTTAAATTCTAGTTGCACAACCTTTCCTTAACAGACCTGAATATTTGGGACCCTAATGCAAATTTGGGAGACTTGTAGCTGATGGCCCTTGCAGCATGGATCAGTCATGAGGAAGCGAAGGCTAAAGAGGTGAAGGGAATAGTAGAAAGAAGGAAAAGGAACCCCTCTACATCAGGGCAGAGCAAATAAATTCAAGTGTTGTAATCAGTAACCACAACATCATTTCCAATGATGCTCAACTTGCACCAAGATACCTGGCTACCCAAGAATAGGAGATCTTCCATTTTGAGGACACTCTAAGACTATGAGGGACTGAGAGCCAACAAGCATACCAAAGGAGATGGAATAACCTACCAAACAGTCTCAAGATCAGGGAGTATCACTCTCCTGAGAGATTGAGGAAAGCATTAGAGAGAAAATACTTGTATAAAACGGCCATGCAAATAATGAAGATCAATTATATTAGACTTAACCTTAGTCCACCTTTGTTGTTGGGTTTTCTAGAAGATAGGAAGGAAGAAGAGGAAAGAAAGAAGTGGGAAGAGATAGAGAAAAATGCAGGGTTTTATCCTCAAGAAGGGACACCATCCACAAAAGCTTTGGATGTTAAGGAAGCCACTAGGGCTATGAAGGATATGAATATAGATCATTAGGTTGCTCAAAGGATGAGAAAATTTTTTAGTAGGGGGTGATGATGAGGCTCATCAATAGGTAATGTATGGGTCACAATGCCAACTTATTAAATTGCCTTTTCTCACATTTATTTACAAATTTTATTATATTTTTCTTAGTGAGAAGAGTAAAAGTGAGTTACTATGTCCTATGGCCTAATGTGTGTTAAATACAGGAAACTGGAGTAGTTTTGAGTTGACTTGAGTGTAGGAACTCAGAGTAGACAAGAAAGAGAGATTATAGGAAGTGGTCTCCCTCCTTAACTCCTCAAATCATTCAAATATTCTCCCACTCTATCTCATCATCTCGATGTGACTGGCAGCCAGGAAAACCAAGTTCATTGGCAACCAAGCTAGTTCCAGTAAAGGAAACGTTATTCTCGAGTTAGGGAGCCAAGTATCCCTATTTTCTAGGGAGATGTTGGTAGGTCCAGTTTTATATAAATAAGCAATCTAAACGACTCATTAGGATTCAAATTTGTATTATAGCCACAAGGCCATTAAGATGAAGCACATTTGACTGTTATTGTTATGATGTATTTGACATTTTTATGATAATGAGAAACTCTGTTTTGATCCAACATTGATTTGAATCAGAGGGCTAAAGCTCTCTGGTTAGGGCCCAACCATAACAACAGTAGTTCCTCTCATTTGTGTTGGGACAGGGTCCCCTAGGGTCAATTTTTCAAATAGTTTTGTTATTTTTGTAAAGTCTCTGCATTTTGACAAGCGGAGTATGAATGTCATTAGAAGTAAAAGAGAATTTAGGAAGGTAAAAGCCCCTTAGTTTGTTAGAAGTCAATTTGTTTTATGACCCGCCCATGGTTTGAGGACCAGTGTATTGTAAAAGAACATGATATAAAAAGGAGTCATAGAGAGTCATAGGAGAAATCTAATATCTAAGATTGTATCAGCAAGTGATTTAAGTTCGAAGAGTTTGTTTTCTGTACTTAGGCGAAAGGGAAGGCTCCTGCAGTTGTGTTCATAGAGACCTTGGTAAGTCCGTAGCTGAGTTCGTGAGCCCCTGCAACTATGTGCATAGGGAAGAAGGAGTCTATAATAGAATATATGAACATAATAAAGACTATTTTGGAGCAATATCTGTGCATCTGTATGTTTATGTTTACTTCTAAATTTCCTGTGCATTCACTCTGTTTATTATAATTTATTATGAGACTTGTTTAATAGATGCACGAAAGTGGTAGATCTAGTCAATTACATGATTTTATGAATGCCTAGAACACTTAGCTAAGAGTTTAGATCTGTTTTATGTAAGTTACTGTAATTTCCATGTTCCAAGGAGGGTTCACGAAGGTTGGAATAAAGCCTTAGGAGTAACAGAAACACATCATGTAGACCTCTGGATGAAGAAATCTAGTTTTGTCATCCCCCAATATTACCTCAGGTGAGACTACAACTTGCGCTACGCAGGTAGTTTCCAAAAGGGCTGGTAGTGTAGGTTTTTTTTGGTTGGCACAACTAACTCTGCACCTGGGTCCAGACCCTCTCAAGCCAACAAATGGCTCTGTTTTCAGGACCTGAGATCTATCTAAGGAATGTGTGATTTCGAATAAATAGTTCCCAACTAAGAAGGAGATCGAGAAGTGGATAGATTGAAAGTTGCATGAATTTGCAGCCTAGGAAAACAAGAATATATGCCTATCTAAGGAAGAGTAGTTGAATAGATACCTATATACAGACAAACACAAAATTTTCTTCTGCTCTTTTCCATACGAATTATACAATTGGTTAGCCAAATTGGCGGATGGTCAAGGTACATGGAAACTAGATAACCCTATTGTGTGGACTCCAGAACTGGTCAAGCACATGGAAAGTTCATAAAATAAGATCGTGAAGGCTATCAATTATTAGATCGATGGCATTTTGGGTGGATTCGTTATAGAGTTCATGATCGATACATCTGTTAGTTATAGTGAGGTTGAATGCTGATTTTTCAAGGGACTGAGAGGTAAGTATCTGAAGTCCTTCAAAACTTGGATTAAAATGATCTTGTGTGAGAAACAGGTTATGCCATTGAATTGATGTTTGGGACTATGTGAAGTGCAAATCCATTTAGAAGAAGTCTAGATTTAGGTGTTGAATACAATCCTCTATTGGGAGCGTATGATAGTGACGAAGAAAGTAGTATTTTGAAAACACCTCAAGGTGTGCCGCAGATGGTAAAATAGGGTATCACAAGAATACCACATCCATCCACTCCACCTCCACCATCACCTCCGCCTCATACACCTACACCTACACCTCCGCCTCCATCTCCATCTCCACTATTCAATATGGAGAATACTATGAAGATGTCCATATTCAAGGGTCTAGGAACAGAAGGCCCTAAACAATTTTGGTTTGTAACAAATGTTGTGTGGAAGTCACAACAGATCACAGATGATGACCTAAAGAAAGCCAACTGGTCACAACATTGCAAGATAGAGTGCTCAGCTGGTATATTAAGTATTGTCCGACTCATCCAACTGTGATGCTAAAGGAAACAAAGGAAATTCTAAATAATCAATTCAAGAAGCCTAAGTCGCAAACCCAGTCAGTAACAGAGGTCAAAGAGATCTAACAAAAGGTGAATGAGTCTGCATGGGACTTTGATCAGAGGTTGAAATTTCTGATCTAGTAGGCTAATATGTAGATCATGGATGACCAACATAGGGATTGGTATATTGCTTCACTATACCTCATTTGAGATTGCCATTATCACAACAAAAGATTGGAATGCAGGCCGAGGCATTAGATATTTCTATGAGGTTGGAAGCCTCACCTATTTAGGATATGAATCTGGGAGTGCAACATATTCAGCTGCAATTGGCTATCTTGCATATGGAGTTGCAGGGTATAAAATGGGAAAGGAAGTCCATAATGAGGTTCACGGAGAAGTTTGGTGTTTGAAATGCAAAGGCCATGGTCACGAAAAGGATCATTGCCCGGTGTATTAGAATTACCTGGCTGGGGGAGGTCTTGTCCCCCTAAAGTCAGAAAATATTGTTGGAACGAGTATGGGGGTGGTGCCGTGGTGTGCTATCTGCCTGGTTATAGGACAACATACAAAGGATAATTTTCATTTACTGCAAAAGTTTGTACAAACTCCCCAACAATTGTTTTGCAATTTATATAAGTCTATAGGTCATGATGAGCACCACTGTCGAAGCTATGAATTAATGATGGACAAAACCTAAACCTATAAAATTCATATGGAGGCACGTCCTCAAAAATATCAAGGCACCACTACGGCACATAGATGGTTCCAAGGGCGAGGAAGAGGACAAGGAGGAAGAGCCGAAAGAGGTCGTGGCTAGATCATTTGTTACAATTGCAAAGAATCAAGTCACTTTGCATGAGATTGTTAGAATCCAATGCACCCCTCATGTCAATATTGTCGACAGTTCGATCATGTCATAAAAGAGTGTCCCATGCTCATCATGAAGATGTAATAAAATAAGACATAGACCCAGTAGCCTACACAGAACATCGAAATGATGAGATTAGAACCACGCGAAGATGGGCCTAGTGTTAATATTGTTATGTGAAGCAATATAGATACTAGGGAGGATAAGGGGAAGCAACTAGAGGAATATGGGTGGGTATGCAAGGTTGTTGATAAATAAGCTAGATTTGATTTGAATTAAGAAAAGGATACTTTTATGGAGGCAAAGAAGAGCTTCATGGACATAAGGGCTTCCACATCAAGGCCTTAGAGTACGCAAATGGGGAAGCTTGAAGACATCAGTACTGCACATGAGGCAAACCCTTCATTGTTAGCTCATTTTTACAAACCTGCATGAAGCTCCTAAGGGATAAGAAGGTGGTAGAGGGACTGCAAGAGTTGATAGATAACTATACTGGTAGGAATAATTCTTTTCCTGAGAAATGCGTAGTACACAAAGTAGGAAAAGGTAAGAATTGGCCACAAGATGCGATTGACTGCCCAGATCAGAGAATTTGAGATGGACGAGGTGATCCTTAATTCAGGATCTGATGCAAATTCTTTTCCAAAACAAACTTGGGAGAGAATGGGTAGACCCATGCTACAATGGTCCTCGATCTAGCTTTGAATGGTGAATCAGAAAAATATTATTCCTATGGCAAGCCTATAAGGTGTAATTGTGAATATTGAAGGAGAGTGCGCTATAGCCGACTTTGAAGTAATCTAAATAGTGGATGATAGTAATCCATACCCGACGCTACTCAGGATTGAGTGGAAATTTGATATGGATGTAGTCATCAACCTCAAGAAGCACAACATGACATTCGAGAAAAGGGAACTAAGGGTTATTGTTCCGCTGGATCAAGCCGAGGGTGCACCATATACTGAACTAGTCCAAGATTATTATGAGGAGGATGATATTGATCAAATTTATAAGCTCAATGCACAGGATGAGGATTGGATTACCCATACTACGGATGGGTGTATTACTTGGGCAAGGGACAACTCTTGCAATCCAGATTCAGATGAGGGGCTTGAGCACTGGCAAAACCGATTGCATGAGGTACCGTTGCTATGATACAACCGTCTCACTAAGTCACTCTGATGTATATCCACTGAGGTATGCAATTTATCATATTATGATGGTTTAGAAGATGTCAATATATTTCTAGATAAATTTGAAAGTGATGTATTGGAGGAACATCAGTTCCATGCATTAAACATTGCGCTGAGAGCTACGCCTACCAAATGGTGGGGTACGTATAAGGAAAACTTTGCAGATTGGAAGGAATATCGACGGATGATGAAGCTGTAGTTTGGGTATGCCAATACCTGCACTACGGAGAAGTATACAAGGAAGGATGATCTGCCTGAGCATCTAGCTCGATGGAAGAAAGCATGGGGGGAAGAACCACAGCCAGAATGGGTTCACATGTTCTGCCATACTTTGGATACTATTCCGATGAACTGGTATCTAGAAATAGAGTTGTGACACGGAACTGCAGAATGGGATGTTTTGAAGGAAAGTTTTCTTCTAACTTTTAGCTTTGAAGATGGGTTTGAGTGTGTTGATGAAGCGTTACAAGAAATCAAAGTTGCAATACTCAGGACGCCGAAATGAACCTGTCACATGGATCCAACTAGATTCGAGTACACAGCTGTGCCATGCTCTGGAATTCTACAATGTGACTACAGAGGAAGGAGAAGATGATCCTAGGAACATCAATATTCTTGAAGTAGAAGGATAGTGCAAAGTCACAGGACCTAAGGTAGAAACCCCTAACATCTCAAAGCCCTTGAATACCATGTAAGTGAATATTGGATTGGAAGGACAATTGAAGTTCGTAAAGTTCATGGACCACGAATTCTTCAGGTACTTTCTTGGTTCTAGATGGGGGAACTTCACGTGATCCCCCAAATCCCAATCCTCCATTTTTATGTACGGTATTCGAGCAAGAAAATTTTCCTCAAATGGCACATTCTCCATAAGCAAAGGTGTGGAGACCATGAACTTCATTGAATCCGGGCACAGCTCCTGAAGGGTATATGACACAACAAAAGAAATAATTGGTGGTCCATGAATGAGTCACGACTTTGTTTTGGGGGCCTGCTGGGATAGGGTCCCTTTGGGTCAATTTTTCAAATAGTTTTGTCATTATTATAAAGTCTCTGCATTTTGAGAAACGGAGCAAGAAGGTCATTAGAAGTCAAAGGGGCTTTATGAAGGTCAAATCCCCTTAGTTTGTTAGAAGTTAAGTTGTTTTATGATCCACGCATGGTTTGCAGACCATGTTATTGTAATGGAAGATGCTATAAAAAGGAGTCATAGAGAGTCATAGGAGATATTTAATATCTAAGAATGTATGAGAAAGTGATCTAAGTGAAAAGAGGCCACTTGCTCATACAATCTTATATATTAAATATCTCTTATGATTCTCTATGACTCCTTTTTAGAACATCTTCCATTACAATACCATGGTCCGCGAACCATGGGCGGGACATAAAACAATTTAACTTCTAACAAACTAAGGGGCTTTGACCTTCCCCAAGCCCCTTTGACTCCTAATGACCTTCGCGCTCTACACCCCAAAATGTAGAGACTTTACAATAATGAAAAAACTATTTGCAAAATTGACCCCAGGGGATCCTATCCCAATAGCAGTGCACCAATCACATGAAATTTGCGAATATTGGATCAGAAGCACAATTGAAGTTCGCAAAGGTGTGGAAACCATGAGATTTTTTGAATACAGGTGCAAGTCCTAAAGGGTATACAACACAACAGAAGAAAGAATTGGTGGTTCGAGCTGCAGATTTCTCCATTATCACAGGACACTTATATAAAATGTGGTCCGACGAAATATTGCGTAGGTATGTCCCATAGTATGAAAGAAAAAGTATCCTCACCGGAGCACGTGGAGGAGTTGCAGAAGGACATTATGCAGGAAGAGAAATTGCGCAGAAAATCCTATGGGTAGGACTTTGGTGGTGAACTATACACAAGGATTCCAAGGAGTATTGCAAGTCATGCAATGTTTGTCACAGAACAAGGAAATCATCGTGAATGGATGAATTTCCCTTGAACCCACAAGTGTCATTACAAGCATTTGATAAGTGGGCGATAGACTTCGTGGGACCAATTCAGCCACTTGGAAAGAAGACAGGAGCTCGATACATCATTACAGAAACTGAATATTTAACAAGGTGGGCTAAGGTACAACTTGTAAATGAATCCTTGTGTACAGTTCACCACCAAAGTCCTACCCATAGGAATCGCCATGCAAAAATCCGACAGAGGTCCGACATAAGGGAAAGATGGATTGATCTAGGTAGCTGACAGAGCCCCTAGACTTAGATGAGGAAGAAATATCTGGGGGTATTGAGGAGATTGATGTAGAGGAGGCTGAGCCGATAACCTGGCTATCATCGTATATACCACCAAGAAAATCCATGACTAAAGTTTCTAAATACCCAGATTTAGCGAAGTTCATGGTATCCACACCTTTGTTGTTAGAGAATGTGCCATTTGAGGGAAATTTGTTGGCCCAGATACCATACTTAAAAATGGAGGATTGGGACTTGGGGGATCACGCGAAGTTCCCCTAGCTAGAACTAAGCAAGTTCCTAAAGAAGGTATATTATGAAGAAGTGGATGTCATGCGGCTTGAGCTGATGAAATGGGCGGCCGGAGTTGGGGTTGTAGGGTTGTTAAACATGTTGTGGGTTCTGCATTTTAGCCATAGTGCCATTAATACAGTTTGCATGCATCAATTGTTGACATCGGTGCATGATGGATGCCTCTGATTGGGATGGCCCATCCCGATTACTTACATGTTGATTCATAGAATCACATTGCTACCTTAGCAAGGAATGGACACTGCAGAGACTTTCGTGGGAAAGTTGCAGGAGAAGAAATTGGCAGATCAAATGAAGAGTGACTTCAAGTTGGTGAAGAAGTCACAGAGCTATGTGATAAGTTCCATATCAGATGGCGCAGTGCAGTTTTCTACACACATTTTGGCCAGGAAAATCATGAGGAAGTGTCGCGCCGATGAAGTATTGGTGTCAGTGGTATCATTGGTTGTGTGGTGTGCTAAAGGAGTTCAATAGAATTGGGCACAATACTTATGTCACAATTTTTTGGAGGATTGCAGAGAGGCCCAGAATGAGGGCAAGGTGTTCCACTATGCGTGCCTACTGTTGTTGATCACATTGGTGGCATGGAGGATGCTCGAAGAAAGTCAGTTCCCTCAACATGATCCCGATCTACCTAAGGCCGCGAAGTTCGCTTTGCTATGGGCCACAAAATATGCTAGCGCATGATGGAGAAGAAGATATTTTGGGTCTTTTTTGAATCAGAGATGAAGGTGGTGATTAACCAGTGGCCAAGGTTCTCACCAATTTTGCACATGCAGTACAACAATGTTGTAGATTTCAAGGAAAATTTTCATAATCTGCACATCCGCACAAAGAAAGGAGCTAAGGGCACATGGCACAAGTTTCCGTACTTAGTCGCCAAGGATATTCTCGGGGTCATTAATAAGTGGCCAAGTGACTAGCTTACCCCTCTGATGTCGACGCGGGAACTAGTAAGGTTGTTGAAGGTGAAGTAGTGTAAACCACCAAATGATGGATAAGGTACAATAAGGCCTGAGGGAATTGCAGATCCAAACATGTATCATTCAAGTGAGAATTAGACAGGAGAGCCTAAAGCAAGTGAGCGGGTCATCCTTAGCACCAGAGCTCACCCACGGACCTCTGCACAATACAATTACCAGAGGGATCCCTGCATGTCGAGGCATCAAAAGATAGGGTGTGCCTCTTACACATGAAGGATTTGAGTCTGCACCTTGCGGTGCTTCCTATTCATACATTGCACGAGCTGCATCAAGGGGTATCATATGAGCTCCGAGTTCGGGAACATTGTGCACTGTTGATCATCAATGAAGTCAAAACCAAAAATCATTAGATGTTCGAGGAAAAGGCGTAGTCCCTCAAGGAAAGGGAGGAATTTATGGTGCAAACTCAATAGTTAGAAGCAGCAATAGCGCAGGCTTGTAGTGAGCTTCCCGAGCTCTAGATTCCAGCTAAGGCAACCTCCGCAAAGAAGATTCAAAAGCTAGTTGTTGCAATCAAGGAGTCAAAGGAGGAAAGTGGAAAATTTAGATTTGAGTTGCAGCTGTAGATATCTGAGCTCCAACTTAAGTTGCAACCCACCACTCCTTCAGAAGTTATAGAGCAGTGCGAGGATGCTATTAAAGAAGAGATGGATACCTTAGAAGTTGTAGTCAAGGGCTTCACTCAATTGTTTGAACAAGTCATGGAGTTGTGGACCTTGTTGCAAGAGGATTTAACTCTGCAGAAGATTAAAGCAAATATCCGAGAAAAGCAGAGGCAATTTGACGAGATCAGGTCGACAGCGTGAACCTTAGCCCTAGTGCAAAGGTTCACAATATTACAAGAGGGAAAGCTCATCCAAAGCGAGATCGATGAGCTATGTCACAAGGAATCCATCATATCTTCAAGGAAACAACCCTGGGAAGATGAAGCAATCCAATTGGCACTGTCAGTATAGAGCAAGTTGAAGGTGATGCAGCAGACACAGAGAACCATGGGCCATGCAGTCAAAGACCCCACCACAGAAACATTGGTTGAGGAAATTCGTCAGGCTACTACATAGGGAAAAACAAACCTGCAAATGTTGAAGATAGAGTTCAATGAGTTGTAGACGAAGATCGAGGCACCACCGACAGAGTGACTCGAGGGAGAGTCACGACTTTATGTTAGGGGCCTAATGGGACAAGGTTGCTTGGGGTTAATTTTGAAAATTGTTTTGTTATTTTTGTAAAGTCTCTGCATTTTTAGGAGTGGAGCATGAAGGTCGTTAGCAGTCCAAGGGGATTTAGGAAGGTCAAAGTCCCTTAGTTTGTTAGAATTCAAGTTGTTTTATGACCCACCCCTGGTTTGGGGACCAGCATATTGTAAAAGAAGATAATATAAAAAGGAGTCATAGAGAGTCATAGGAGAAATCTAATATCTAAGATTGTATGAGCAAGTGTTCTAGTCAGAAGAGTTAGTTTTCTGTACTTAGGCGAAGGGGAAGGCTCCTGCAACTATGTGCGTGAAGACCTTGGTAAGTCTGCAGTTGAGTGCATGGGCCCTTAAAATGTGTGTGCAAGGAAGAAGGAGTTTGTAATAGAATATCTGAACATAATAAAAACTATTTTGGAGAAATATATGTACATCTATACATTTATGTTTACTTTTGAATTTATTGTGCATTTTCTCTGTGTAATGCAATTTATTATGAGACATGTTTAATAGATGAGCGAAAGTGGTAGATCTAGTCAATTACATGATGTTATGAATGCTTAGAACACTTAGAAAAGCGTCTAGATATGCTTTTTGTAAGTTACTGTGATTTCCGCGTTCGAAGGGTTAGGGTTCGTGAAGGTCAGAATAAAGCCCTAAGAGTAACAGAAACACATGACATAGACCTCTGGATGAAGAAACCTAGTTCTGTCATCCCCCAATACTGCCTCATGTGCGACTACAGCCTCCGTTATGCGGGTGTTGCCGAAAGGGCTGATAGTGTAGGGTTTTGTTGGTTGGCGCAACTAACTCTGAACCGGGGTCCATAAACCCTCAAGCCAACAATTGTTGTGTTATTGAATGTGTTTAATTGGATAAAGAATTATAACAAAGTTATAAAACACTGATTCAACTCCCCTCTTAGTATTTTCTTAGTTTCAAACAATCCTCACTCATCTTACTGACTATGCTCTATTTAGAATCCTTGCCTTTTTGGGACTTTTCTCTAGGCATCCCCAACCTCTACCTCCCATCTAGATTTACCCTCCCTTTGCTAAGTTTTGACCCTAACATTCTTATGTCGCTAAACATTTATTGACAATGATCTAGATCACACCAAGGTGAAGCCCACTATCCTGAGGTGAGCTCTCAAGCTCAATAATATGCAGAGGCCTCAACAAGGTGATATAGACACCATAACCCACGTCAAATTCAGGAAGAAACCACTTAGGTAGATGAAGGAAGAAGATTGGAATGAAAATGTTTATCTTATGTGGAGATTGTAGGTGACTTTGCCAAATGGATTTCAGATGTCAGTCACATAAAGGGAAGACTCAGTGAGTAAATGTACACAATTGATATATATTGACGCCTAGAAATGTCGTTTGGGAGAGTAGTTATGGAGAGAAATATTAATGATTATAGATGAGTTGTAAATTATGGGCCAAGAACTGGATTGACATCTACAAAGGATTGAAGGCCACCTGGGCCTCTCTCTAGATCCAATCTACTCACCAGGGAGAAACAAAGAGCTCATTTTTGTCGAAGAATGGATTCTCTTATAGCAGGTTAATGCACTTTGTTCACTCTACCGTTGATTACTTTTATCTTGGCTTTTTTAGTATTTTGGGTATACTAGATTTAGTTGGCCATGGACCTCCTATTTTTTTTTGTTGTAATTTTGGTTTCCCAAATCAAAATCAGTTATTGGATATTCAAAAAGTTTTGTTTCTGCCATTAGTCTTATTACAAATCAATTTAAATGTTTTATTGTACTTCTAATGAAATAAACCAATCCATATATAGATATATATCATTTTTGTTGTGAACATCATTCCTTATTACAACTTGCTCAAATCGGATACACAAACCCATTTTTAAAACATGATTTATAACGAGCTCTATCTAATACTATGTAACCTTGAATATATCGTCGTCTCTCCACTGAATTTTGTAGTTGCGCCTCTGTAAATAAACACTTTATGGTCTAGCTAGTACATGTCGTTGTTATATGAAGCAACACATGCTCCACACCATTTTCAGAAGATAGACCATTTCAACAATCCTAATTATTTGGTAAAGATAAATACTGCTTCAATTCTTTTTTTTTTTTAATTTGTTGAGTAAGCACCATTTTCTCTGGGAACTTTTAAGTTAAGCAACTCTATAAAAAAAAATATAATTGTTTCCTTAAATAAATAAATAAATAGATAAAAGTGTAGCATCCAAAAAAAATTGAAGTTCAATCCTTTATCATTGTTTCATTTCGATATTTTTTGACATGTTCAATTTAAGGTATGTTGCTAATAAAATAAAACCAACATAGATCCATCTTAAGTATAGATCCAACATGAGTCGAGGGGTCAAATTTCAAGTGCAAATTTCTTTAGAGTGCGAAATACAATGTGTAATTTTCATTGTTTAAATTGTATTTTTAAATGTTATATAGAGTATATATAGGATCAAATAATTGTTTTAACCCTACAAACTTAATTTTTTTAATAATTTACACACAATTATTTTAAAATGCTATATAATATCTACATAATTGACATTCAAATATTTTACATAACATGTACATTGAGACATTTTATATCACAAATTAAAATGGTTTTTTTATTATTAATACATTTTTAAGTATATGTCAATATTAATTTGTAGTAGAACATTATATTGATAACCCTCGTTGAGTATTTTTTTATATACAACATTAAAATATTTTATTTTAACAAATTTGTTTCTATATATAAATATATATGAAGTTGATATCGAGATAAATTAGTTAAAAGAGATCTTCAAATAGTTTATTTAAATCTCGTGTTGAAATATTTTAAAAAAGTGTAAGGTTTAAACATCTTACTCACAACTTTTTATCTTTTTTACTTCTAATTACTTTACAACATATTCATTTTTTCATTATAGTCGACAATATTTTTTCTATCTAGAGCATAATTTATTTATTTCTATTTTAATGGGTCATGTGTTAACAAGACGTACATCCCCCTCATACTGGGTTGTAAAATGAGTCTTTCGACTCAATAAACTAGCATAGATCCACATCCCCCTCATACTGGGTTGTAGAATGAGTCTTGCGGCTCGATAAACCAGCATAGACATGAGGTGAGAGGGATCCAATTTCTTCACGTGTAAACTTTTTTATGTTTTGTATAGTTATTTTTTTTAGATTTTTCAGCAGTTTTTTTGGACATGAGAAAATTTTCAATTCAATTTTGATGACTAACGAACAACGTTACACATCATATTGGGCTAACACTGGGCTATAGAATGAGCTTCTTGGCTCAATAACACTACGCTATAGAATGAGCCTCTAAGCTCAATAACACTACACTGACTCACTAACTAATACTAGACTATAGAATGAACCTCTTAGCTCAATAACACTAGACTGACTCAACGCTATTTTTGTTAAAACCTGCATAAATAGTCACCCATACCTGGTACATAATAATAATATTACGTATAATAACTCAAAACCAAAAATTAACCAAAACTACTTTTCAACTACCGGCTGTGATAGACAAGGTCAAACAAGCGGTAGCATGGAAAAAGTAGTTACCAAAATACACTTCAACTACCAGCGGCGATACGACAACATGGAAAAAGTAGTTACCAAAACACTCGTCAACTACCCACTGCAATACAACAACGGTCAAACCGCTATTAGTATGGAAAAATGGCGCAGTCTAACAAGGTTGTAAAGTTGCCTGAAAAATAATGGAAATTTTGGTTAGATTTTGGTAAAATTCAGAATTTTCTTTGGATTTCATTACCGCTGTAAGTAGTTATCAAAATATTCCAACTACTCGCTGTGATACAACAACGGTCAAACCTGTGGTAGTATGGAGAAAACGCGTAGTCTAACGAGGTTGTAAATTTGCTTAAAAAATAATGGAAATTTTGGTTAGATTTTGGTAAAACTCAGATTTTTTTTTGGAAATTTGGTTACAGCTGTAAGTTTTAAGATTTTGGGTGCCCAGGAATTTTTGATGGTGTTAAATCTATCTCTACCTTCAATAACAAGATTCGTATACTCTTACCTAGGAATTTTTAGAAAAAATGACCGGATTCAGACAGGGTTTGGGATTCCGGGCAATTTTTCGCCTCTATAAACAATGCCTAGACAAAAATAGTTCTCACAAGGTGAAGAGGGATCTTAATAAATCACTTTTCCATACCTAATGCCTTATCCTCGCAAATAGATATCAGTTTAACATTGACCAATGCAACTTTTAATTTTTTATTTTGAAAAAAAAAAAATTATTTTTCTATATTATTGAAAAAAATATTTTCAAACATGTGATTAGACCATAACTTGAAGGTCTTATTGTAACATTTGGACAAATACAATACTATGTTGATAACTAATTTCTTGTCATAATTTTTTGATGCAGTTGCAATATTTATGCCATGATTTTTATATATATGTGGAATGATTTTTCATTGTTAAGCTTTATAGGAAAATCACTCAAAATTAAAATGTTGGAAAATAGTACCTACTCACTCAGTTAGCGAAATAACATATTTACAATTAGTTACTACCCACCATAATTTAAACAAATGTTTATATAAAAAATGGATAGAAACAAGATATAAATAAATATTCTTACAAAGAGTTACAAGGAGTCATGCACATCATTATTTATGTGTTTTTTACCACTTTAATAAGTAGGAGTAACAGTGTAAATGTGCAAACTTACTAGCGCTTACTACCCATTAAAATTTATGCAAGTTCTTGTCTTTAGTTGACAATAAATGTTTCCACTTCATATATCAGTTTGTAACTTTTATGAAAACTTAATTTCCACTTAAGTAGCATAAACTAAATTACTAGTGGTTATTACCCATCAAAATATATGCAAGTTCTTGCCTTTAGTTGACAATTAATTTTTCCACTTCATATATCAGTTTGTAACTTTTATAAAAGCTTAATTTCCACTTAAGTGGCATAAACTAAATTGTCCTCTAGGGATTATTTACAATCAGTTTTACTTTTTGTTAAGCTGATGCTTTCTCTTCAATTGTCCTCCAGAGATTATTTATAACCAATTTTACTTTCTGTTAAGCTGATGCTTTCTCTTTTCACCCAACACTCTATGTGAAAGGACAATATGAACATATTGAAATTTCAAAACAGAGTCACTCGTCAAATTTGACTGTTTTGATAGTTTTCTCACCCATCTTTACAGTGTCTCAAAGATATTAAACATTTTTAACTATTGTTGAATTGAGATTTCTAAAATTTCTATGATCCATATCAAGTTTATAAAAAAAAATCAGCGTAAATCACATGATTTGTTTGTAAATCAGATGATTTGTTTGGTGCCGGAAAACTGTGGCGCCTGAAAACCACTTCTTTCTTATTCCATGCTCTTTTCAACTAACGGCAGTGCTGTTCTCGGCTAACGGCAGAGGAAACGCTTTCCGTCAACAGTACTATTGACAGGTGGCACTGAAGAATTACGCGGCGCCGCTTCAGTAAAAGCATCATCATGGCACCCAGGAGGAATCGTAGCATGTTCTCAGAATTTAAGGAGAGAAGAATCCAAGGGGTTGGTGCCAGGTGGTGTCACACCTCGGTGATTATTTTATGATTATACTCGACAAACTTTTTGTCCCATGGAGAACACACTTCCCAATAGATATGGCACTTTGTCTAAATGGGTCTATTTGGGAAGTAGTAGTCTATAACGCGACTTTTTGAAAGCCTTTCCGGCGGATTTTTCCGGTCAAAATCCGGCAGCAATTCATTGGAATCCCAAGTTTGATAGCTAGTTTCTGCACAATCAATGGCTCCCAGGGGTTTTTCAGGGCGCTGAATCCAAATATGCAGTTAAAAAACCATTTTAACTGCTAAAAATCAAGATTGAACCTCATTTCTTCTGCCGGATTCCGTCACCGGAATCTCCAAAAAGTCGCATTATAGACAACTCCATTATATTATGCTAGATATTATTATTTAATGAGAGATCCCTACACTTTTCAACCACGAATTCATTATAAATACTAGATTTGTATTACTATTTTAATTAAAGATCCAACTCAATTCCAAAGTAGTTGTTACATACCAATCAATTAATTTTATTGGGGAGATTTAGGCTTATTACCCTATAATTCATGTAAATGGGAAGAAACACTTAGATCTCAATTTCTTTCAAAGAAGCATTAAGAATGAAATAGGGTAGAAATAACTTAAAATTTGTAGCTACTCATGAATTTAGATTGAAAACAATAGGCACAAATTTCTTCTATTCAATCTGCGGAAAGGAAAACATACAATAGAAATACATGCAATCATTCAATCACAATGAACACAATAATTTTTTTGGGAACCCAATTAGGGAAAATTCCTCCTCTATTTGTATTATATCAGATGAGAAAAAATGATCTATTACAAGTTTTAATCCTTGAAGCTCAACCTGCACTGTAATACTGATCTCTTCCTCTTGAGTCTGGTCTAGCAAATACTTAGTAAAATCTAGACCTCCTACTCCTATTTCTTTGCGTAATTCCTGAGGAAATTGGCTCCTAAAGAATAGGACAAGCCACTATTTGCTTGAACAATTCCCAAGATGAAAGCCACACTTGCTATCAAAACTTTGTACACTCACTAGTATACAATAACGATTACAATTATTGCTTCCCCTCCACTCAACTATGCAATTTGAATAACATGCATGACTAGGGATATTTTTAGTAAATTGACTACTTAACTAAGAGATCGGTGAGTTAACAACAGTTACAACTACTCAACTGAACTCCTATTGACTCTATTCATGAGTAGCGCTAAGATAACTTAGTTTCACTAAGTATAACTCCACTAGATTGCTAGATTTTAGCAATCAACCATAGCACAACTCTACTTCTAGGCTATAACTCAAATTTACTGACTTAACTAGGAGACAAGGCCATGTCACTCTAGCTAACTACAATCCAAGTCATCCTGCTAATGTGGAAAATCAAATTTCTCCAATTGTTGAGGGATTTTATCCCCTAGGGCTTTTGGGTGGAACCCTAGCAGACTGAAAGTTGTCTAAACAAAGAAACATGCACACACACAACCATTATGCTAGCAAAAGCTAATTCCAAAGTAAGAAGGACGTACCTCAGGTCCTACGTTCGGGTAGTTCCTCAAGGGTCCAAACCCTTCTTCACATCCCTTTCACTCCTTTGCCCTGCAAAACCGACAATTCCAAAGAATGCAACAGTATATGGACAAAGATTTATACAAAAATCATTTTTATGTTATACAAGAAAGGAGTTAGTTATGAACTTTTAGACATCCATTCATACATGAAATTCAAACATGAACATCATTAACATAAAGA
>APFE031179508.1:232325-243112 GCA_000404065.3 Pinus taeda
GTCCACATCAATGGCACCATGATCCCCCATACCTTGATTGATCTAGGGGCTGCCACTAATGTGATGACCAAGGACACTATGCTCAAGCTCAACCTCTAGGGCTCCTTGAGAAAGACCACAATAGTACTACAGTTAGCAAACCACTCCACTGTGACCCCTGAAGGGATTGTGGAAGATGTAATGGTCTCCATTGATTCTTGGGAGTACCCTATTGATTTCCTGGTTCTCCAGCTGAAGGCAAAGCTCACTGGGTATCCTTTCATCATAGGAAGACCCTGGTTGGCTATTGCAAATGCCTACATTAGCTGTCGAGCTAGGAACATGAAAATCAAGAATGGGCATATGTCCAAGCAACTAGTCCTATACCCTCCTACCCAACCTTTGTTAGAACATGATCTACCTCTCTGGTTGGAGGAGGAAGATGAGGATGAAGTCTATTTTGCACCACTGTGTGCAGTAGAAGCTGCCATGTGGGGGGGAACCACAAACTGAGGATGATATCATTGAAAAATTAATTTAGAATTCCCCTCCCAGTATGTTTCCATTAGAAGAGCTAGTGAAAGAAACCCAGGAAAATCCTTTAACTGATTTCTGTGTGGCCGACCCGAGCTCTCTCTGAGTTAAGAATATAGATTTCAGCCCAAAAAGAACCTTGAAAATCAACTCATCCCTATCCACCTCCCAGGAGAAGGAATTGTGTAGCTTATTGAGAACCCATTTGGATGCCTTCTCCTGAAACTATAAGGAGATGAAGGGAGTGCACCCTTTAGTCTGTACTCATCACATTTACATTAAGGAATATTGAAAACTAGTCAGGCAACCTCAAAGGAGGATGAATCTAGCCTTTAATGACATTGTTAAGGAAGAATTTCAAAAGTTACTGGATGCAGGATTCATCTACCTCATCTTTGATAGTGAGTGGGTCTCTCCTTTCATGCTAGTGCCAAAGAAAAATGGTAAGTGGAGAATTTGTGTCGATTATCGGGAACTAAACAAGGCCAACAAGAAGGATCATTTTCCTTTGCCTTTCATAGATCAAGTGTTAGATGGTCTGGCAGGAAAAAAGTTTTTCTCCTTCCTAGATGGGTTCAGTAGGTACAATCAGATCCAAATAAACCCGGAAGACCAAGATAAGACCAATTTCACTTGTCCTTGGGGTACCTTTGCATATCAGGTCCTTCCTTTTGGTTTGTGCAATGCTCTCGCCACTTTCCAGAGGGTAGTATTGAGTATATTTTCTGAACTGGTTCATGATGTAGTGGAAATATATATGGATGATTTTACTCATGGTTCTAACTTTCAGGAAGCCTTATCTAAACTGGGAAAAGTTTTGGAAAAGTGTATTGAAATGAACCTCTCCCTCAGTCCGAAAAAATGTGAATTCTTGATGATTGAAGGGACCATGCTAGGTCATACAATCTCTCAACAAGGATTACAAGTGGACCCCAACAAAATTTCCATCATCCAAAGGGTCCCACCTCCTCAAAAGGTGAGAGATGTCCAAAGTTTCCTAGGCTTAGCAGGATATTATAAAAGATTCATTAAATATTTCAGTAAGCTAGCCTCTGCATTGTTTGGTCTTTTGGGGAAAGATGTTGAGTTCATATGGACTGACAACTATCAAGAAGCCCAAGATACCTTGAAAAGTAAACTTGTGACTGCCTCGATTTTGAGAGGTCCAAATAGGGCCCTACCTTTCCACATTTACACAGATGCCTTGAACAAAGTGATAGGAGCAGCCTTAGGGCAAGTCGATGAGAAGCTACGTTATGCCATATACTTTATAAGTAAAAACTTGTCAAAGGTAGAGTTAAACTACACTATAACCGAGAAGGAACTCCTAGCTATAGTTCATTCCTTAAATAAATTCAGAAATTATATCACAGGCTATCAGACCTTCGTACACACTGATCATGCTACAATTAGGTATTCAATGAACAAACCAAATGTAAATGCTCACATCATTAGGTGGTTGCTTTTATTGCAGCAATTTGATTTAACCATTGTCGATAAGCCTGGTAAGGAAAATGTTGTTGCTGACTTTTTGTCTAGAGTAAATCTACCTGCAGGTGAGGAAGGAATGGTGGATGATCAAATGCCAGATGAAAACCTATTTTTTATCTCAGTACTCTCTCCATGGTTTGCTGATATAGCAAATTACTTGGTTTCAGCATAGTTCCCACCACACCTGTCCTCAAAGGAGAAGAGAAAGGTTGTGAGGAAAAGTGCCCCTTTCACTTGGGTTCGGGAAAATCTCTTCAAGCTTGGCCCAGATCAGATTTTGAGACGATGTGTCAGGGAGGAAGAAGTTTTTGACATTCCTGACCTATCATGATGGGCCTTGTGGAGGCCATTTTGCAGCAAAGATGACTGCCTTTAAAATTTTGCAAGCATGATACTATTGGCCCACTCTTTATCAAGATGTGAGGAGATATATCAGTCAATGTGATCGGTGCTAGAGGATGGGGAAACCTACTCCAAAGGATGAGATGCCCCTGCAACCTCAAGTGACTTTTGAGCCATTTGGGAAATGGGGCATGGACCTTGTGGGTCCTATCAACCCTCCTTCAAACTAGAAACAATACATCATTGTGTGCATCGATTATCTAACCGAATGGGTAGATACAAAGGAAATAAAGGTAGCAACAGAAGAAAAAGTAGCAGAGTTTTTAAGAGAGAACATATTCTATAAGTTCTAGTATCCAAGAGAACTAGTTACACATCAAGGCAGTTAGTTCACCTCCAATTTGGTTGAAAACTTGCTCACACATCGTAAACTAAAGACCTCAACCCCCTACCATTCACAAGCCAATGGATAGGTGGAAGTCACCAACAGAGCTTTAGAGGGAATTTTGACTAAGGTAGTAAGCAGCAGCAGGAAAGATTGGGTAGATCGATTGGTTGAGGCCACTTGAGCCTACAACACCACATGGAAGACCACCACAGGGTTTACACCCTATGAGCTGGTCTATGGGAAGAAGGCTTTGCTGTCGATAGAATTTGAATACAATACACTAAGGATGGCAGCTCAGTTGGACCTCAATCTTAGCCATGCACAAAGGGAAAGGTTACTCCAGCTAAAGGGATTGGATGAACAAAGATTGCAAGCCCTTCTCCACACAGAAGTAATCCAGCTTCAGAGGAAAATATGGCATGAAAAAAACATCAAGGAGAAGCAATTCCAAGAAGGAGATTGGGCACTACTATATGACTCAAGGTATAAATATTTCAAGGGAAAACTGAGGACAAGATGGCTGGGACCCTACACAGTAGAAAAGTGCAATGACAATGGTTCAGTTCTGACCAGGACCATCGATGAAGAAGCCATCCCCATGCTTGTCAATGGGCATAGGTTGAAAATCTACAAAAGGCCCCTCTCCAAGTAAGAATTTATTGAATATCTAAGTAAAACAGTGTTGGTAGTGGAGAAAGTCTCTGCCTCCACTCCACCCACTCAATGAAAAAGAAAATATAATAAGGACTTTGGTGAAAACCTCTATGAGGTGCTTGAGTCCCATCATTAGGCTAAAAACCTCTTTTGGCGCGGCCCAGTGATGAAAAAAAAGGAAAAAAATGAAGAGAATAAAGATCCTTGGGTGAAAACCTCCCTTGGAGGCGCTCAGGGCAGGTAGGTACGGTGAAAACCTCCTGGAGGCACCTTAGTTTTCTTTTCAAAAAAAAAAAATTTGACTTTTTATGTGCATTGCAAGTCACAGGTGGACTTCAAGAAGCAAGGGGACATGCCACCAAGCCTATTACATATCCTCTAGACTCTTCTCCATTGTCTCTGATTCTTTTTTTCCATCTCTTGGTGTTTTTTTTGAAGACTGTGCATCCTACAGGAAGCCCTGTATGTTCTACAGGAGGCTCCTATAGAAATCAAAGAGAGCTCGAAATGCAGCTTGAAAATGATTGAAGGGCTGGGAATTTCCATAGAAAGCTTGTAGACCATCCTATATCCATCCACCATCCTAACCCTCCATCCCACATCTGCACCACCTCATTTCCAATTATTTCTTTCCTTCCTGCAAATAAAACACAGAAACTTGTTTTTCAAAAAAATCGAGGAAAAAAAAAAAACAACACCCCTACAACTCACCCATAGCCTACCAGATGCTTCTCCATTACCATCAGATTCTTCAATAAGCCTCCTCACAGCCCCTACATAAGCCTCAACAAAAGGTTTTAGAGGGAGAAGCAGCTGTAGGAGCTCCTGTAGGACTCCTGTAGCAGTTGATCCCCTTAAAAATCAAGCTCCAATAGCAGAATAAGTGTAGCCATAGGTATGTAGAAGATGTCCGAAGAAAGATCTAGCAAAGGAGCACCTATACAAAGTAACTGAGCCACATATCAAGAAGCCACAAGCATATGGTAGTAGGAGTATAGATATGCAACAACAAGGTCTGAGCATGCAACAATAGCAAAGCCTCGCAACACTGTAGCACAAACATTTCGACTTACAGGTAAGTGTCTAAACCCGTTCCTCTATTGCATCTGTATAATTCGAAACTGCATAAATGAATGGAATAGTTGGGATCAAACTAGAAAGGTGGCCAGTTAACTGGCCACCCTTGTCCAGTTCTATCGTGCTTATCCGGAGATCACACTGCACATGTGTCTAGTCAACTCACGGAAAATCTAAAAAGACAGGTAGTGGCAGATGTTTTGAACTCCAACGCCAATGATGGGAAGTGATTGCAGGCAGAAAGCATAAATTATCATGATGACACTACAGTAAGGACCAACGGTCCAAATAATGGTAACGTACCCTTTCCGCCACATCACCTCGTCGCCGGAAACCTCTCTCGTAAGCATAAGTATGCTCTCTAGATCTTATTCACCACCTTTGTTTCCATTTTTGTCATTGTGCCCTCGACTACAGT
The DNA here is from genome assembly GCA_000404065.3 of Pinus taeda. Lineage (NCBI taxonomy): Eukaryota > Viridiplantae > Streptophyta > Pinopsida > Pinales > Pinaceae > Pinus > Pinus taeda. The sequence continues at coordinate 237,209 of APFE031179508.1, forward strand.
GAGCTCCCTACCACCTCTAGAGCCTCGAAACCATCACTCTTTGTCATTTTCAAAACTCCTTTGCTTATCAGGTTCTACAGGAACATTATCGGGTTCTACAGGAGAAGTAACAAGTCCTACAAGAGCCCTTTCTATAAGAGGACCAGTGAGCAGTCTTGTAGAAGAAAAAATAGGATCTTCATTCAAATTCATGCTCGAAGAGGTAGCCTCGGTGCAAACCCACTCTGCAATTTCATATATACGAGTGGTGATGTGATTTTAAGAAGGAATTGAGCCTGAAAAGGAAGAGGAATTGTATTCAAAAGACTGCCTGCTTCTTAAGAAAAAAACACAGTTTTTGTCTATTCTCTGTTTCTGAAGTATTGTCTCCTTCTCCACCTTGGTACTCACACATACAAGGAGTGATGCAATTTTAGGGAGAATTAAGCCTAAAAGAAAGAGAAATTGCATTAAAAAGTCTATTTGTTTCTTAAAGAGAAACACAGTATTTTCCTTTGTTTCCTGGTTTTTGAAAATTGATGTCTCCTTCTCCACCTGAGGCATTCCAAAGAGTCTAAACATAGTGAGAAGAGGATTTATGCATAAGGAACCTCTAAAATCAACCAGGCTACATGAACACCCCGAGGTAGTAGCCCTTTTTACCAGAGCTAATTGGATGCCATTCTTTGAAAAACTTCGGGGGTATGATGAAGAAGTAATGTAGGAGTTTGCCCTATCCTTGATACCTCACTCAAAAACCCATGCCATGGTTAGTTTCGGGGGTGTCACCATGGAAATCACCCCAGAGTTCATCAGTAGGAATACCAGTCTCCCACTTGGACTACCCTGGAGCAAGGAGGAAAAACCACTGGGTCAAGTTGCCAAGAAAACCTTCTTCCAGCTAGATGAGCATCCAGTAGAGGACAAAAATGGCATCAGAAGAACAAGCATACCTTACCCTTGGGATGAGGTTAGTTATTATATTATCAAATACATCTCCTGTGAAGGAAGGTATAACATAGTTTATGGGTACCATTTCAGAATTTTGCATGAGTTAAGATATGGCATGGATCTTCTTACACCCCAAAAACTCAGTATTCCTTATTTTCTCCTCCAAGCCCTAATAGATTCTAGCATCAAATTGAAGGCAGGAGTTCCAGACCAATTGGCCCACCATGGGCTAATTAAACTGCTAGTGGAACAGGGCCTCCACACCTTCACAATACCCACAGCCTAGGAGATTTTTAGAAATATGACAAGGGAAGATGATGTAAAAGCCCTCACATATGACCTCAGTCAATCTGAAAGTGAGGGAGAAGAAAAAAAAAGGGAAGATGAGGAGGAAACCAGAGAAGAGGAAGAGAAAACATAAACAGAGAAAGAGGAACTTGAAATAGGGAAGGAAGAAACTCAAAAAGAGGAAGAAAAACATGAAATAGAGAAGGATAAAACCAAATCAGATAAGAAGAAGGAACCGAGGACAAGAGGAAAAAGGACTAAAATAGAAAGGAAAAAGACTAAATCAGTGAAGACAAAGACTACAGCAGAGAGGGAAGAAACTAAAAAAGAAGAGGAGGAAATTAAAACAAGGATAGAAAAAACAAAACTTGCAGAGGCAGAAAAGACAAAAGAAAAAGAAAAAGAAGCAAATAAGGTAGAAGTGTCTCCTGAAACACTAGAAAGGGAGGCAATAGCTATTCTTGCTGTACTCAGCACCCCAGTTAAGCCCAAACCAAAGAGAAAAAGGCAACCATCCATGTATTTCAAGGCTCCAAAAAGCACCAGGATAAAAATATGGAAGCCACAACCACCCTCAAAAGAGCTCATCACCATTGAAGATTCTCCTACTGCCAAAAAGGAGGAATCTCCATCCAAAACCCCCATCACCTATGAAAGAGGAAGCCCTAGATCTTCCACTTAGAGGGAAAGGATAAAACTACAGGAATCCAAAACTATCCTACAGGAGGCATAGATTGCTCTATAGGAGACCTTGACAAAGCTATAGGAGACTGAGATTCTTAAGAAAAGGACAGAAGAGTAGACCGAGGGGAAGGATGAAACAACAGGGATACCAGAACCGGACCCAAAACCTAGTTTAGGCTCTTATTACAACCTTCTGGAAGGAGGGAAAATCATCCCATAGAAGTTTTCAGTCCCTCTTTTCTTTGAACTGGAAAAAGAAAGAGAGAGTTTTATTTACATAACATGGCCCTTACTGATATGAACCTATGGGACCCCAATGCCAGGTTAGGAGACTTGCATTTGATGGCCATAGCATCTTGGATGAGTCATGAAGAGAAAAGGGAAATAGAAATCAAGAAGCTGATGGTAAAAGAGAAAATGAACCCTTAATGATCCGAGCTGAGCCAGCAGGCCCCATGGCTCTCATTAGTGCCCACCAAAACCTTGCAGATAATCCTCAAAGTGTCCCTAAGTATATCAATGAGCAGGCTCAGGCTGTTGCACATTTTGAGGACATGGAGAGATTGTTTGGAAATGACTGCATGCATGCCTGCATGAGAAGGTGGAACACATTTCCACACAGCCTATAGATCAGGGAGTATCACTCCCCAAACAGGATGGGAGAAGCCTTGAGGAAAGTGCCACTGTATAAGCACTCTATGCAAAGTTTGAAGGCCAATTGGATTGGCCTCAAATTCAGTCCTCCACTACTGTTAGGACTACTGGAAGGTGTAAAAGAAGAAGAAGATAAAAAACTGTGGGAAGAGGTGGATAGAAAGGTTAGATTCCATGATAAGGAGGAGGATATCACATCAGAAGCATGGGATGTTAGGGAATCCATCAGGGCCATCAAGGATGAGAAGATAGACTAGTTACTTATAGAATGAGCAGCCCATTCAGTAGGGGGTGATGATGAGCCCCAGAAATGGGTAATTATATGGGCTCATTTGGCCTCCTAACTCAGATTAATCCACAATTCTCATTAGTTTATTGCATTTTTTTGATTATATTTATGCTAATAGAGTGAATTGAGTTAGTCATTATGCCATGGAGTCTAATGTGTGCTTTAAGCAGATTTTTGGTCAATTTTGGGACAAAGTCAAAGCATTAATGAGCATTTTGCAGCCAATATTTGAGGAAAACAAGGGAGAGGATTTGTAGGAGGGTGTGCCCCTCATTTATGACTCCCTACCTCGAATCCTCCTTCAGGAAACTCGGAGCACAAGAAACCACATTGATGCATCAAAGGGGCAACCGAGTAAGTGAAGAAGAACTGCTATCTAGCTCTAGTCTTGGGAGTCGAGCCTTCTTGAATTTAGGAGAGATGTTGGAGGCTCCAGTTGTATAAATAGGAGGGCTTAGGTGCTCAGTATTTTAGTTGGTTGTTAGTCAAATTTTTTCACTTTTGTTGTAGCTCTTGCTCAGCTCATTTTCGAGCTTACTTTTGTGAACAGTTTATGTAATGTGACTTTTATTTTGATAATGGAGATGAAATATTTTCTAAGCCAACACTGATTTCTTTTAGAGGGCTGAAGCTCTTGGGTTAGGGCCCAGCCCAAGCTTCCCAACACCTCTTTCTTTGTACTTATATGTTTTTGCTTCAGTTCATGAATTAATTTCTGTTAGATAGTTTCATTTTCTCTTGGTTAGAATAGGTTGCTTTTGTTGGTTTACATAGTTGTTTCCATTTCAGTTGCTGAAGTAGGTTAAATAGTGGTAAGATAAAGATACAAAAAGACCATTAGTAGAGCTTGAACTCCTTTCCTCCTTTGGGAACCATGAATTGAGGTCAAGATCTGCTCGCTGCCATAAAAACACAGTTTTGCTTTCCCCATGCAATTTCTAGTGTTACAGTTTGATTCAGAGGTTAATGTTTTGCTTCAGATCCATTTTTCCATGCTCATTTATGTTTCTACAATAGGTCTCTTTACATGCTTTCTTGTTCATATAACACTGTTCAACGTTTTATGTTTCTAGGTCAAATTTTAGGTTAACATAAGGGATAACTCTGTTATTTTGCTACAACTAGTTCTTTTCTTGCTCAGTTTTAGTAGTTTGACTTGTACCTCTCTTACAACACACCTCTGCTCATAATACATCAATAAAGTAGCCATAATCATCTCTTTTCTCATAGGCTTCACAAGTCATTCATAGCCCTTCATGAATTTGCCCAAATTTTTGCATTTTTCTCATAAGCTTTCCTCTTGTCTCTTGAACAAATCCAACCATCATTTTCTTTCCTAATCATCCTTGATAAGCTTCAGACACCTTGACACCTCCCTCTAATATTCAACTACCCTTTCCCGCCATTTTTCCACCTTTAAAACCTCTAAAAATAGCTCTCGACATCCTCCTGTAGATCCCCTGTAGCCTCATGTAGAATTTCCTGAAAGTGACTTTTTGAAGTCCGATTATAGAGGAAGTCTCCAAAAGGTTACCAAAGGCTTCTTAGGACTCCCCCACACCTTCATACACCTTTGCAAGCCCCAAGGTTTCCTTCCATCACCACCAAATCTCTTCCACAACCACAAACAGATAAATTACAAGCATAACAATTTCACATAAAACACTCAAAAACCCAAAAAGATGTTTTTTTTCTCATTTCCTTCCAAAAGTAGCCTGAATAGATGTAATTTACTTTCTCAGTAGTCAATGGAACTCATTTCATCATTTTTCATCTCCTTTTTTGCAAAAGTAGGGTTAGTTGGAAGAATTAGGGTTTGCTAGGGTTTGCTTTACACTCCAATCTTCTTTTTCTTTCTGCAAGTAGAATAGCCTATTTAGAGTTAGCTTTCTTTCATCACAGCTAAAAGATTCTTCTGAGAATTCATAGAAGTTGGCTTAAGCTCTTAGTGATCTTGTGCTAGCTGACCAAGTGACAACCTGCAGTAAGAGCTAGTACTTGTGCATACAACACCATCACTTCCAAGTTTGTTACGAACTACCAGGTTGATAAAAGTAAAGTAGGAAGCCCCAGGAGTTGTAGCATTCTTGCTGTAATACTAATGCTCACCAGCATGCAAGCTCCAAGGTACTGGAAATGAGTTTCTAGATCATCTTCCTAGATAATGAGCTGAAGTCGATAGGAAGTGATTCGCCGAAGGAGGGCCTGTCATGCGGAAAGAGTTAATCTTGCGGACAAAACCAACCTCCCTAGAAGCCTAAGACTTTCTAGTGACAAATAAGACAATTAAGAGCAATCCTTCTCTAAACATGCATTTATCACACGAGAAATCAAGTGTTTTAGATCCTACCTGTAGTCCAACGTTGTTGTAGTAGTCTAGCCTCGTCGATCCAGATGAGCGCTCCTCCTTCACTTCGAAACCTGCATACACTAATAATCAAACGATTACATAACACCTGAATATCTCATAAAACAAAACATATTCAAAATATAGACCAAGGAGTATATGAAACAATTCATTAACAACAAATCATTGAGAAGAATGGACTTATTTGTATTAATAGGAAACAAAAAGAAACCATTACAACCTGAGCTTGGTGTTGTGCAAGTTCCTCCCAGGGTCCAGCAAGAGTTTTCCTCTACTTTGACAAGCTCACCCACTTCCAAATGAAACATGAAAGGATGGTAATCTCTCCTCACAAGCTTCTACAAGGAAGTCCTAATTCCAGCAGCATCTACCCTTTGGAAGAATATTCAACTTTCAACCTCCCTCCTTCTGGCCCAATGCCTGTATTTATAGTGTTCTAGAGGAAGTTAATCAGGTCCACCATCAATGGGATAAGCCCCTCTTTGGATTGGGATAAGCCCCTCTTTGGATGGGTTAGCTCCCTTCTTGATGGGATAAGTTCCTCTTTCATAGGGATACATGAACCATCTGGAGGCGCTCAATACACGTCAAACAAGCTTCTAGAATGCTCTAGAAATGACCAAAAGTAACTTTTTTAAGATGAAACTCACGCCTTTTGACCTTTACAGGAGTACGCACCCACCCCTTTACA
>APFE031179510.1:0-17718 GCA_000404065.3 Pinus taeda
GAAGTCGATCAAGGAGACCAACCTGGGATCCAACGCTGTTTGTTGTGGGAGAAGTGTCGCTCCTGTCCTCTAGCTCTGGCTGGTCGCTATCCTTGCGCTTCACGCATGGACACCTGCACAAATGAAGAACAACCCACAAACAAGCATAAAATCCGAAATCGTATAAGGCTTGACACTGCAAATCTCCTCTAGCTGGGTCGGAAGTCAGTCTGACATGTCATGCAAAGTCACTTTCTCTCTCTACAATCCGGCAGCATAACCTCTCTTTCAGCTCTTAGCTCAATACTATTTCTCTCAAAAAATCTAGCACTTCTTCTCCAAAAATTTGCACTCAAGGACTAGCCTGTTCATTATGGGGAGACAGGCCTTTATAGATGGGGGGAGAGGAGATATGCATTGTATATGGACACATTCTGAGTTTTTGGTAATGTCCCATAATAGCCATTGCCTTGGATAGAAAAACCGATGGTCGACTGCTTTTGTGGGCTTTTTCCTTCAGGGAACTGGGTGAGTCACGGAGGAAAAAGCATTCTAGCATGCGCTGGCCAAAAATCATGCCCAAATTGTGTGGTGCGGGCCGTGCTCTGGGATAGAGCGTCTATGGGCGCGCCCTCTTTGTAGGGACTGAGCCATTGGCGCGGGTTAAAACACTGTGGACCCGCGCTAATGGGAAAAAGGCATTTTTCAAGGTTAATCTTCAGAGGGTGTCTTCATGGTTATTGAAATTCATACTCAGGGGACCTCAATGCAAGTGTTTTCAAGTTATGTCACTGGTCACAGGTCCGTAAATGTGTCCTCCAATGTGTGACAGCGGGGGCGTAACAAGGACGGTGACCAATGGTGACAAATTACTGCGTAACATGGGGGTTTGGGATGTTTCCTATATTCCTTGAAATTAATGTTCATGGTCCCCAATGTTCTAGTTGAACTACCAACTAATAAATAGTTTTGAGAGGAATGAGGAGAGGAGGTACTAAACTACCTAAACACGAGCTATCCACCTGAGAACGAATTCCTTGTTGACTCCTCAGCCTGAGAAGGGGACCCTCAATCTCTCATGCATGAAGTAGTGTTCATGAGGAGAAGGAAATTATTTTGGTGATTCTAAGTTGTTGAGTTTGGAGTATTATAGCAAGTAGAGACATTAGATAAAGAAAAGAGACTTGAATTGTTGTAAATCCAAAATTACTATAAGCCAGAGACTTGTAAACCTGAGATTGGAATCTGGACCATATAGTCCAATCTTCAAATATATTTGATGAGGTTACAAAAGAGAGATTCCTCTACTTGAATCCAATAGCCTAAAAAGAACTAAACTATTTGGTTGTGTTTATACATGTGAAGCACTAAAAGAAGGAGAATCTTAAGGATTATAGAAAGTGGGAAGGAATTTCCTTCTATGTTGTGAAGGCCCTTAGTGGCCATATTTGTTGTTTGATCAACCTAAACTTAGTTCTTTGTGCAGTGACATCCCTATTTCATAGCCAATGAAGGAAATGCTCCTTCATACTTTGTACATTGAATTAAACTCATTATTTTTATTCACTAACTGATGCATCCATAAGACATTGGATATGGTTGGGGGGTGGCTAGTTGTAAGAAATTTATAGTGTAGTTTTGCCTACAATTTGGTGGAAAATGGTCATCCCTTATTCGGTTTCCAACAATTTTAAGAGGAATATATAAGTGTATTTATTTGTTGCAAATGAATTGTATTTTTTCTCAATATTTTATATTTAAATATTACTTTGGATTCAATGTGTATGTGTGCAATGGTAGGTTGAGAGTGGTATAGTTGAAATGAATATTCATAATGCATGATCAGTGTGATGAGAAATTAACATAATTGGCCTGAATGATGAAATACATTCCTTTATGAATATAAATGTTGTGTGAAATGGGATCATTTCATCTATGCTAAATGATATCATTATGTGTTTTATGTTCATGAATTCATAGGTTATTCGTGGTGTTATGTTTGCATGCCCATTTGTAATAACTTTTGACTTTTTGTGATGTATGGTTTGTTTCCAAAAGGGGAGAACTAATTGGTTGGTGGTCCTAGTTATTATTAAGAACTTGGTTATATCATTATTCCCTATGATTTAGAATAAAATAGGTTAAGATGCGCTGGATAGGCCAAAGGAGAATTCTCCTTGATGTGAAAATTGGAAGCTTTTGTTAATGGTGGCACCCAGAAGTAAGAGTAGAAGCTTTGATGAGGAAGGAGAGATCAAAAGGAAATAACATCTAATGCTTAGTTTGGAAGAGTTCACCAAAGAAATATTAAGCTTAAAGGAAATCCTAAGGAAGAACTTAAGTGGCTAAGCGATCTCAGGTTTAAGCCTTGGTTTTGGCCAAAAAGGAAATTTTGTGGTTTTACCCTTGTAACTCAAGCTATTAAGAGAATTTTGGGACTGGGCCCTTTAGAATGAAACTATTTGGAAATTCAAGTTGGTATTCCTCATTGACATGGTGGAGTATTTTAAATTTGGGGTTTGGCTAGCCCCATACTTGGCCCTAGTTAGATTGATTGATGGGATCAAGGAGCAAGAGATGATCATAAAGAGACAATTAGAATATCAACATATCAAGCCCTTGAGTAAATGGAAGTGAATCATTATGAAAATTCCTTGTATAGCATGGCCCCATGAAACAATTGTCAGTTGGAAGCATTTGATCTATTAACAAGGAGCATGAAGTGATGGCACTAAAAATTTGGAACCTCAAAACATCACACTAACCAAAGTATCAAGTACTAGGAGAACTGAGAGTTGATGTCATGATTTGATGACATGGTGATGCCATTTGTGTGACGAGTCACCTATATTTGACATGACAACCTTGAAAATATGAGTGGCATGTGGAACACATCAAGAATGACACATGAAAGAGGACATGTGGTGATTGGTCATCGATGATGTTGATATAGACATATCAACATAGCGAAATTTCGGGAGGACTGCATCTTGAAAATTATTATTGCCTTGATAACCATTTACATGTCAAACATGCCATGTGTCAAAAATTTCATCCTTTTCCACGTGGAAATCTATGATTGGGTGACAAATTTGAGAGATGTTATGTCGAGCTAGCCTCATGCCTATTGATTTATCGATGTTTTGAGTAATTGTAGTTATAAAGTTTTTGTTGAATATTTGATAAGCCATTTTAGAGTAAAGTTATATCAACATTTTATGGATTTAACAATGTATTAGCATACTAGAAAGTTTTGTGCATATTAACATATCGCTAGATCAATTCATCAGTATATCAACATATCAAAATGCTCAGGGTTTGGAGAATGCACAACTTGTGAAATCACCAATATGGAAAGGCTCCAATATAATAGGAAGCCAACAAACTTGGACCCATACAAGGGAGATACATGGCTAGGAGTTTCCACGTGGTTGTACAAATGATGAAGTGGGTCTTTAAAAGGGTGAATTTTAAAGAAGTTTTGCTAGGAGCTTAAATTGAGATGGAATTTATATTTTTGGAAAGTTGTCGATGAGCCAAAGATGATAGTGGTATCAGAAATGCAATTTAAGGTTATGAGAGAAATAAGTCTTTGATCCCATATTTGTAATAAACCTTGATGAAGAAGTCTAATTACACTCCACAACCCTAATATGACATTAGGTGTTCATGCTGTAAGAATATTTTGCACCGCTTTAGATGTCATTGAAATTGTTGAGGTGTGTCACCTTGGTATTTTTTTTCCATCCAATGTTTTTATGTGGCATCTTGTTTAAAACTTTTTAAAATGGGTGGAGATACAGTTTAAACACTAATTTGTTGTGATTATTTCCCTTTATCATATTAACCATTTTCTCTCCAGATAACTAAAATTTTGGGAAAAGATATCACTTTTTGACACTCAAAATGTATATGGAGAAATAAGTTGTAGTGTAAAATTTTTTGTTTTGTTTTATGCCTAAAGGTTTGACTTATCAAGTTACAGAGCAACAATAATAGTGATAAACTAAGGATAAACCTATAAAATAAAATATATTCATGCAAGCAAGTTAAATATAAAGTTTATATATATATATATATATTTCCACTAGTATTACTCAGCAATGTTGTTTAATATTTGCCTTTGGGGCCATGTATTTTGATTAATTTTGGTAGTTTTTCAGGCCAATCGTCATATGATCTTTTTGTTTAATATTTGCGTTTGGGGCCATGTATTTTGATTAATTTTGGTAGTTTTTTTAGGTCAATCGTCATATGATCTTTTTCTTTGTATGGTTATCAATTATGCGTCGATCGTTTTCGGTTTGAATCAGTGTGAGTTGTTTGAATACCACACATCAAGTTTCACCCCATCGATGTCAACATTTTTGTGCCAATGAAGATGAGTTTCACATATTTTTTTTTCGCTTTCATTGCATTTTGATTTTTATTTGTTACAGCATATATCATATTTTGTCTTTCACTCCATCGATGTCAACATTTTCGTGCCAATGAAGATGAGTTTCACATATTTTTTTTCGATTTCATTGCATTTTGATTTTTATTTTTATAGCATATATCATATTTTGTCTTGTTGAGATATTCAATTAAATTACATTGTATTACTGCATATTAAGCTTCGCTCTATCTATGTCAACATTTTTGTGGCAATGAAGATGATTTCACACATTTTTATTTTTATTTGTTAGAAGCATATACCATATTTTTTCCATTGATTTTTATTTTTGGTTATTGAAGTATACAATTAAATTACAATGTAATATACAATATTTTGAATGAGAGACCTTATGTTATTTTTTTATTCATTCTCTGAATGGTTTTTATTTCTATTTTTTTTGTTCATTGTTTGAATAGTTTACACGGCCAAGAGTTGCAATCATTATGGATTGCTTTCACAAGAAGCTATTTCTTTGTAGACTAATTTGTATTTATTATAAAAAAATATAAATGTATTCCACAGCTAAAATCTGTATTGATCCTTAAAAAAATATAAATGCATTCCAGAGCTAAAATCTGTATTGATCATAGAATTCCAAAGTTAAAATATGTATTGATCATAGAAAATGTCAAACAAACTTAACAAGCTTCTTGATACAAAAATATGTTGTCAAGCCAAAACTTCAGAGAACATGAAGCGCAGAAGAACCTAAAGAACTTTATTTGTAGACGATTCAAGAAGTGTAAGCCTCTATGATAGACAAATTAGACATCAACAGTGAACATAGTACCTAATGAACTCTATCTGTAGACAATTCAGGAATTGTAAGCCTCTATGATAAACCCATTAGACATCAACAATAGACATAGTAGACAATTCAAGATGAAGTGTAAGCCTTTATGATAAAGGCAAGAGATGACAATCGTAGACATGTTGTATAATGAACCAATTTTGATGCAAATTAAAGTTTAAATTGTGTCATGACACTATTTTATTACAGGTAATATGTCCTTGCATAGAATTGATGAGGACCTAAAAGACCCACCATTATTCACACCTTTATGAGAAGAACCTAAAGAACTCTATTTGTAGACGATTCAGCAAGTGTAAGCCTCTATGATAGACCAATTAGACATCAACTGTAAACGTCGTACCTAAAGAACTCTATCCGTAGACAATTCAGGAATTGTAAGCCTCTATGATAAACCCATTATACATCAACAATAGACATAGTAGACAATTCAGAATCAAAGTGTAAGCCTTTATGATAAAGGCAAGAGACAACCATAGACATGTTGTATAATGAACCAATTTTGATGTAGATTAAAGTTTAAATTGTGTCATGACACTATTTTATTAGAGGTAATATGTCCTTGCATAGAATTGATGAGGACCTAAAAGACCCACCATTATTCATACCTTTATGAGTGTTATTTTATTCCAAGTAATATGTCCTTGCATAGAATTAATGAAGACCTAAACGACCCACCATTATTCACACATTTATGGGTGTTATTTTACTATAGCTAACTTTCACTTTACTTTTACAAGTAATATTTCCTTGCATAGAATTAATGAGGCCCTAAAATACCCACCATTATTCACACCACCACTATTTATTCACACCTTTATGAGTGTTATTTTACTATAGCTAGCTTCCACTTTACTTTTACCTTAAAAGTGAAGCTCTACTTCCACTTTCAATTTTCTACTTTCATTTTCATTTTTTTCCCAATTTTTCAATTTTTTACTTTTCATTTTCATTTTTTTCCAAATTTTCAATTTTCTCCTTTCATTTTCATTTTTTTTCCCAAAGTAATAGTAAAGTATTTTATTTTTTTCCCAAATTTTCAATTTTCTACTTTCATTTTCATTTTTTTTCCAAAGTTTCAATTTTCTACTTTCATTTTCATTTTTTCCCTAAGTACTAGTAAGTAAAGTTAATTTTCCCCCAAGTACTAGTAAAGTAAAGTTAATAGGTTGTTAGCTTTCATTTTTTCCCAAAGTACCAGTAAAGGTAAAGTGAAGAGGTTGTCAGCTTAGTAAATTCAAAAGGTTGTAGCTTCACTTAGCATTAAAATTGCAGTTGGTTGTATTTCAAAAGGTTGGTAGCTTCACTTAGCATTAGTTGGTTGTATTTAACAGAAAGTGCCTTTCACTTATTTTACTTTCACCTTAGAAGTGAAGTTCTACTTCCACTTTCAATTTTCTACTTTCATCTTCATTTTCATTTTTCCCCAATTTCATTTTTCCCCAAAGTACTAGTAATTTTCATTTTTTTCCCAAAGTACTAGTAAAGTTAATTTTCATTTTTTTCCCAAAGTACTAGTAAAGTTAAGAAATTGTTAGCTTAGTAAATTCAAAAGGTTGGTAGCTTCACTGTGCCTTTCACTTATTTTACTTTCACCTTAGAAGTGAAGTTCTACTTCCACTTTCAATTTTCTACTTTCATCTTCATTTTCATTTTTTTTTCCCGAAGTACTAGTAATTTTCATTTTTTCCCAAAGTACTAGTAAAGTTAAGAAATTGTTAGCTTAGTAAATTCAAAAGGTTGGTAGCTTCACTTAGCATTAATTTTCATTTTTTTCCCAAAGTACTAGTAAAGTTAATTTTCATTTTTTTCCCAAAGTACTAGTAAAGTTAAGAAATTGTTAGCTTAGTAAATTCAAAAATTCAAAAGGTTGGGGTTGGTAGCTTCACTTAGCATTAGTTGGTTGTATTTAACAGAAAGTGCCTTTCACTTATTTTACTTTCACCTTAGAAGTGAAGTTCTACTTCCACTTTCAATTTTCTACTTTCATCTTCATTTTCATTTTTCCCCGAAGTACTAGTAATTTTCATTTTTTTTCCCAAAGTACTAGGAAAGTTAATTTTCATTTTTTTTCCCAAAGTACTAGTAAAGTTAAGAAATTGTTAGCTTAGTAAATTCAAAAGGTTGGTAGCTTCACTGTGCCTTTCACTTATTTTACTTTCACCTTAGAAGTGAAGTTCTACTTCCACTTTCAATTTTCTACTTTCATCTTCATTTTCATTTTTCCCAAAGTACTAGTAATTTTCATTTTTTTCCCAAAGTACTAGTAAAGTTAATTTTCATTTTTTTCCCAAAGTACTAGTAAAGTTAAGAAATTGTTAGCTTAGTAAATTCAAAAGGTTGGTAGCTTCACTTAGCATTAAAATTGCGGGAGGTTAATAGGTTGTGTTTAACAGAAAGTGTGTTTAACATCGCTTTACTTTACTTTCACCTTAGAAGTGAAGTTCTACTTCCACTTTCAATTTTCTATTTTCATTTTCATTTTTTTTCGCAAAGTACTAGTAATTTTCATTTTTTTCCCAAAGTACTAGTAAAGTTAAGAGGTCGTTAGCTTCATTTTTTTTTAAAGCACTAGTAAAGTTAAGATGTTGTTAGCTTTTGTAGAATTGAGGCTTTTGTGATCCATCATATTTGTAAAAAGAGCTTCGGCGTAAATCACATAAGAACATTATTGTCGACGCCTTTTGAACCAACTAGTGTGGTTCATCGTCAGGACAAGTTGAAGAAACAGATCAGGCTTTAGCAATTTAAATAGGCTGAGCAGAGACTCCAACGGCTACATACCAGCTATATTTGACTCTAGGACCAAGGCCATCAATAAATTTAATCTTATTATTATTATATTATTATTTTACTTCTAGAGATGAGAGAAATTAGGTAAGATTAATATATATATAACGTAAATTACTCATTTATTAATTTATATAACTTAAATTATTCATTCAAAAGAAGCCATTCAAAGTTTTAAATAACCATTAATTTATTTAAACAAATAATTCGCTAATTTATTAATCTTACCTAATTTCTCTCATCTCTAGAATTAAAATAATAATATAATAATAATAAGATTAAATTTATTGATGGCCTTGGTCCTAGAGTCAAATATAGCTGTTATGTAGCCGTTGGAGTCTCTGCTCAGCCTATTTAAATTGCTAAAGCCTGATCTGTTTCTTCAACTTGTCCTGACGATGAGCCACAATAGTTGGTTTGAAACGCGTCGACAATAATGTTCTTATGTGATTTACGCCGAAGCTCTTTTTACAAAAAGGTTGTTAGCTTAGTAAAGTTAAGAGACTGTTAGCTTCACTTAGCATTAAAATTGTAGTTAGCTCTGTTTAACAGAGAGGGCCTTTCACCTTGGAAGACAGAGAAGGGTGGGTTTGAATATAAGTTTCTGACTTATTTTGTTTATTGATCCATTATTTCGAAGTCGATGCATCTGGTTGAAAATTCAACAGGCCCACATTGTGGCCACATTGTGGCATTGGGCAGTCCAACCCATACTCTCATTGTTTTGCTTGGTTTTGTTTCTGTTTCAATATCATTTCAGAATTTTGCTAATTACCTCATTAATAAATGTTAGTAATGTATGTTTACTTGGTTTTGTTTCTGTTCAGAATTTTGCTAATTAGTAATTACCTCGTTAATAAATGTTAAAAAAATTTATGTGGGGATTATGAATTGATATCTACTACTACAAGTTAAACCCTAAACTAAAACATCTTGAAACCCTACTCGTGAATTATATTTATTAAGTAATTTATGTGGGGACCATGACTTGATATCTACTACTACAAGTTAAACCCTAAAGTAAAACATCCTTAAACATAATTAGCGGGAAGCTGCTCTCATGAATTATTTTTTGAGGTGCCTGCATTGCATTCCTCAGATGAAAATGCTGCCCGGAAAAAGTCAGCATGAAATTAGTTCACAAAAATCATCATCTCTACTACTTTTGTGCATATATTCAACAAAATTTCTCAGTTTTGTGCATATATTCAACAAAATTTCTCAGTATTATCACTTCAACAAAATTTCTCAGTATTATCATTATCATCTAGCCTTTTTTGTGCATATATTCAACAAAATTTTTCATTATCATCATTATCATTATCATCTAGCCTTTTATTTAAATATATTCAAAAAAAATCTCAATATTATAATTATCATCTAGCATGAGAAGGCTAATGGCTTCAGCATACTTCCATCACTAATCAAGTAGTCCACAACCCCACACAAGCCACACAGTTTTGCTGGTTCTCTATCACCCTGCTTAGGGTCACACTTTTAGCCCTGCATGTGGTTCAATTTTTTTGTGCTCTATTCACTCCGTTCGCACCTTTGCTCTTCCTCTCTATTCACTCGGTTCGCTCTTCCTCTCTATTCACTCGGTTCACTCACACCACACATGCTCCCAGCATGAAAATTTCAATTTCTTTGGGTCCCTCAGGCTGTGTGGTTGATCAAAAGTGTCCAGAATGGGTACATGGCCCATAGTCCTGTAGCAGGAGTTAAACGATGATAATAATGGGTACATGGCCCATAGTCCTGTAGCAGGAGTTAAACGATGATAATTATCTTTTTCATGACATCTCCATAGATATTTTTATTGAAATAATAATTATCTTTTCAATGACATCTCCATAGATATTTTTATTGAAATAAATTTAGTCACTTTTTAAGGATGTTTACAATGACTATATAGCATTCACCGCATACATAAATATTACTGATGGAAATTCGATGGCGTTTTAGATGGAGATATGTTTTGGATGTTGTTTACGTGGTAAATTATTTAAAACCGTGAGGTGAACAAACATTGTATCTCAATTAACTTGTCCAGAGATTTACAAATATGAAAGACATTTTGGATTATCCTTTACTCCCTCCCTCGTGCCCTAGAAGAATATTTTATATAAAAACTCATGAATCTTGAGAAAAGAAACAAGGGCGAGGAAAACCAGAAATTGACAATTGGGTTAGCATAGTTTTGCCAAGAAGAGAAATCTGAAGGAACCAATATGGCATACTCATTTCTCAATATGGCATACTCAGTTCTAATTTTAATTAGAACTGCACGTAAGTTCCTAATTACAAGTATCAACGATACGATATGCCAGATAAGCAAGCAAACTGAAGTAACAGTTTGCAAATAGCAACACACAAAGAATTGGTGGTTGTATAGATAAGAACTAAGAAATTGTTGTAATAGTACAATGAACTCTAGTTCTCATCCAATTTGCCTTATAACACAATGAACACATCAGGGTTTACAATCACAAAAGTTAAAAGGAAGCTACAAAGTACAAATCAAAGGGCCACAAGAACGCTGAAATGTGTAATGTACAGTAACAAAATTGTATTGTTCTTTGAATATACAAGGGAAATATGATAGAAAGCAGTTTCTACAGTAGAAACAATCCCAAAAAGTGCTTGGTGTCCTACTTCTACTTATGTTATGTTAGGTGTAAAGATCTTGAACCTTGATCCAGACCAGAAGGATGTGCAAGGAATTGATCAAAACAATATAATTTACATATTATTGCTCTATTATTTTGTTCACAAATCATAACCAATAGACCTTTACATCTTGCCACGATGTTTGGATAGTACAAGAAGCCAATACCGATGCGGGAGATGTAAGACCCGCAACATGGAAATAGCCATCGCTGAATATACATTTGGGTTGCTCTTAGCATTTGGATGACAGGATTTTCCATGTACCCAGACCACAATAGGGGATCATGGATGACAACAACTTTAACCTAAAGCCCAATCTCCACAAATTGACCGACAAAACTTTACAGTACAATGTACAGCTCTATCTATCTAGGAATAAATTTGATATCCTCCCTGCTCGTCCCCAAGTTGCCCCGGGCTCTTTTCTTTTGCTTTTGGTACCAACTGTAATCAGTTACTCTATTATTGTTTTAATTATGCATGCCAGTTACTCTATTATTGTTTTTATTATGCATGCCAGGAGGAATGAGGATCTCTTCTCTGCTGTGCAGCATGGATAAAACTATAGAGAATTGTGATTGAAAACTAACAGAATACAGATCTTCAGCAACTGTTGCCATTGTTAATGCGGGTTTGTCTTCCCTTTCTCCCTGCAGTTCACATAATGTCCGACATGAACAAAAATTTCACATAGCAGTGACAGAATGACAAACTTCCCGGTATTTTCAGAGGGAAAAAAGGAGGAGAAAATGATATGGATGAACCATAACATAACACTGTGGCACTCTAGATAAATTAAAATAAAAATGGTTGGTCCCAGATACAATACCTTAGAAAGCACATATAATGAATAACAATCCTCTGCCTTTGAATTGGTCTCAATTAAGTCGCTTTTCCTTCTTTGTTTCCCATTGTGGAGTAAGGTGAGTGCACAGCCCAGATCCCATCTGCCACAATCACACCTGCCACCGAATCTCCACCATTCAATCAGAGGTGAAGGTCCACTTGATTTAATTTTGGGCAAACCATGTATGTCTGCTGGCACTAGAGCTGTTATACTTGTCTTACATTGCCTTTTAAAATTTAAGTGACAGCTTCCATGTCCCTGACCTGGAGACTGGTCATCAAAAGCACATCCTGCTGAACATGGGGTAGAGCTGTTATACTTGTCTTACATTGCCTTTTAAAATTTAAGTGACAGCTTCCATGTCCTTGACCTGGAGACTGGTCATCAAAAGCACATCCTGCTGAACATGGGGTAGGGCTCATAGCGGAATTATCGCTGCATTCTGACTTGCAAGAGTCATCTTAATCCCGTGTATGTATTGACTTTGAATTATGAAGGATTTATGAAGGCTTTTGTCAAGAAATTTCAGGCCTGGCCCTTCCTGGGCTCCAAAGACTAGTATTTCCATCTAAAGAATGGAATGCAGGCACTTCCAAAGATCCATAGTAGCAGCTTCCCGCTAGATGTGTTTCAGGATGTTTTACTGTAGGGTAACCACCCTACAGGGGCTAACTCTCATGTTCCCACAAACTTTGCAAACATAATATGCAAAGGAAGATTCTCTAGTTTAGATTATATGGGCAGCTATTCAAACTGAGACTCTTAGTTTTTCTATTCACATAATTTCCTGGTGCATGCATTGAACTTCCTTTTATGTTTGATTTTTCATATTGCAGCTTGACAATAGATGCCACTGATTTAACTGGTACATTAACATGCCTTTTACGACATTGAGGATCAATCCATGAGGCTGAGTTTGATTCAAGAAATGTTTCCTCAGTTGAAGAAAACTGTTGCCATTGATCATTTGAAATAATGCTCTGAAGCTTGAATTGATGACTCTAAAGCTTGAATTGATGACTCTTTGAAGACATGGTATTTCGAATATCCATGGAAGGCACAGATGAAGTTTCATGAATACACTTATTATGATCTATGTCTACAAGTGTTAGGCAGGTACCCACTGACACACAAAGATCTGAACTTTCTCTTTGTATAGGCAAATCAAGAACAGAAGTACTCTCAAGTTCTCAACTATGGAGGCACGATCACCCACATCAATATAGGAACTATCCATATTTGTAACAGAAAAATCATTACAACCATCATCAATTTGGATGTTTCCATTCTCTTCAAAAGCCTCTGTTAGACGAGATCCTATGTTCATCGCATCTTCTGTTTTCAATATGAGCTGGGAGGCTGCACCATTTCCATCTTGTGCGACATCTGAATTTATCTCTGGAGTGGAATTTTTAGCTAATAACACTTCATTTGCAGCAAGACCTACAGGACATTCTTCTGTAGAACGTAAAAGAGTTGGACTAACATCTAGCTCATTAGGTAGTATGGAATTGTCTTTCTGAACAGTAACACCTATCCCTCGAAAATGGCAAGATTCAGGATTTGTACGAGTTGTGGGTGAAATTTCTTTGTATTTTAAAAGGGATATTTTGCCTACTTCTGAGCATTTTGTCATTACCATCATTCCCTCTGGAACATTTAAGTACTCATAAAGTTGAGATTGGTTGTATGACTTGGTTTGAGGATGTGCTGGAAATATTTCTTTTGTCATCATGACTTGAGATATCTGTAGATATAGCCTGTTTTTGTAAATGCGTGGCTGGAAAAGATGACTTGCACATATGGTTGGAACTGAAAATGGAAGCACAGAGAAGATTAAATGGAAGACGATGGGTCATCCTCCCTCCCAGAAAAAGAGCTAGCTTCACTCCCACAGGAGAAATTTGACAATTCCAAAGTTGACGAGTATGAGGATGTCTCACTTCCAGAGTGAGTGAAAGGTAACGTCACCTTCTGCGTCTCCTTTACTGCTACACCACATAGGCAAATTAGACCAGTCCTCTTCTCACAAATTCAGATCATTTTCCTGAAATATCTCTCCTGTTTCCATGCTTTTAGGAGAATGATATGACTTTGAATCTAATTCTGTAGCGTCTTCTAACTCTTGTCCCTTCTCTCTCCTGTTTCCGTGTTTTTAGGAGAATGATATGACTTTGAATCTAATTCTGTAGTGTCTTCTAACTCTTGTCCCTTCTCTGTTGTTGTGCTACTTTGACAATTTTCAGAAGATTATTTGCCCATAATATTCTCAGCCACTTTTGGCAGGTTTTGTTTGACATGCACTACAGGTTTCACTTCACATTTTGTTGCTTCCATATCCTTGTAGGCTTGTCCTCTTTAACATTGTTCCAGCTCCTTCATATCATTTTGTCTTGAAGCTCTTTTGAAGTACATTGATGAATAGAAACCTTTATCACTTCCGAAACAAGACGATGGGTCATCCTCCCTCCGAGAAAAAGAGCTAGCTTCACTCCTACAGGAGAAATTTGACAATTCCAAAGTTGACGAGTATGAGGATGTCTCACTTCCAGAGTGAGTGAAAGGTAACGTCACCTTCTGCGTCTCCTTTACTGCTACACCACATAGGCAAATTAGACCAGTCCTCTTCTCACAAATTCAGATCATTTTCCTGAAATATCTCTCCTGTTTCCGTGCTTTTAGGAGAATGATACGACTTTGAATCTAATTCTGTAGCGTCTTCTAACTCTTGTCCCTTCTCTCTCCTGTTTCCGTGTTTTTAGGAGAATGATATGACTTTGAATCTAATTTTGTAGTGTCTTCTAACTCTTGTCCCTTCTCTGTTGTTGTGCTACTTTGACAATTTTCAGAAGATTATTCGCCCATAATATTCTCAGCCACTTTTGGCAGGTTTTGTTTGACATGCACTACAGGTTTCACTTCACATTTTGTTGCTTCCATATCCTTGTAGGCTTGTCCTCTTTAACATTGTTCCAGCTCCTTCATATCATTTTGTCTTGAAGCTCTTTTGAAGTACATTGATGAATAGAAACCTTTATCACTTCCGAAACAAGACGATGGGTCATCCTCCCTCCCAGAAAAAGAGCTAGCTTCACTCCTACAGGAGAAATTTGACAATTCCAAAGTTGACGAGTATGAGGATGTCTCACTTCCAGAGTGAGTGAAAGGTAACGTCACCTTCTGCGTCTCCTTTACTGCTACACCACATAGGCAAATTAGACCAGTCCTCTTCTCACAAATTCAGATCATTTTCCTGAAATATCTCTCCTGTTTCCATGCTTTTAGGAGAATGATATGACTTTGAATCTAATTCTGTAGCGTCTTCTAACTCTTGTCCCTTCTCTCTCCTGTTTCCGTGTTTTTAGGAGAATGATATGACTTTGAATCTAATTCTGTAGTGTCTTCTAACTCTTGTCCCTTCTCTGTTGTTGTGCTACTTTGACAATTTTCAGAAGATTATTTGCCCATAATATTCTCAGCCACTTTTGGCAGGTTTTGTTTGACATGCACTACAGGTTTCACTTCACATTTTGTTGCTTCCATATTCTTGTAGGCTTGTCCTCTTTAACATTGTTCCAGCTCCTTCATATCATTTTGTCTTGAAGCTCTTTTGAAGTACATTGATGAATAGAAACCTTTATCACTTCCGAAACATCTTCACCATGCACTTTCTAGTAAAAATGTTAGGACCCATTATCTTCAATGGCATGTTATCACAAGAACGCTTGAGATGAGAAATACCCAGATTATGCCCTGAAAAGATACAAACTAGTGGTTCTTTCAGTGACCTATCCCTAGCCAGTTTCTCAACAATAGCTTTCACCTTTTTCTGAGTGGCTTCCATCTTTATATGAAACCCTCCTTGCTTGAGATGAGAGATACCCAGATTATGCCCTGAAAAGATACAAACTGGTGGTTCTTTCAGTGACCTATCCCTAACCAGTTTCTCAACAATAGCTTTCACCTTTTTCTTAGGAAGACTAATTTGAGTGGCTTCATCTTTATATGAAACCCTCCTTTTTCTTTTTCATGAATAGAAGATTTTGATATCATGAAATAGAAGAATAGAATATTTTGATATCATGAAATAGAAGATTTTGATATCATTGGGCATGGACTGTTTGTTGCGCCAAGTCTCATCATAAGTCGTCAAACTGGTCATAGATAAGAATATTTTGATATCATGAAATAGAAGATTTTGATATCATTGGGCATGGACTATTTGTTGCGCCAAGTCTCATCATAAGTTGTCAAACAGGTCATAGATTTTGGGTATACTATGATTGGGCATGGACTGTTTGTTGCACCAAGTCTCATCATAAGTCGTCAAAATGGTCATAGTTTTTGGGTATACTATGCCCACATGATGGATTTTGTTCAATAGCGCACAATGCTTGACTTGCACAACATAAATCCCGTTTTTTAATAATATCTGGAGCATTAAAAAACACATTTTCCTTCACAATGAAGGAAAATATAAACCCTCAAATTGAATATTCAAAATGAAGGAACATATCAACCCTCAAAATTGAAAATATCCATGTTTACAAGTAGTGGAAAGACTGCACTGCAAGAAATAAGTTGAAAGACATATAAACCCTCAAAATTAAAAATATCTATGTTTACAAGTAGTGGAAAGACAGGACCGTAAGGAATAAATTGTCTAGTTTACAAGTAGTGGAAAGATAGGACTGTAAGGAATAAATTGAAAGGAAGTCCAATCATTCTTGGGAGGGCTAAATTGAAAGACAGTCCAATCATTCTTGGGAGGGCCATCATAATAGCATTTTTATTGACCAATGAACTATAACACTATGATAGATGACTTAATAAGTATGGAGTAAATTTTCATGAGGACAACAACTGAAAAGCAAGGGAGCCAACCATTCAGAGCACAGACAGTTACAACCATGACATGAGCTTTGCATGAATCTGCACAATGAGAACACAATGTCCTAAGAGCACTAAACAGGTAACACATGCACTCAGCAGTTCACTTACCTCTTGTCTGCTCCACTTGCAACTTGCATTTCATGCCTTAATCTCCACTTAAAAATAGATCCCAATCTCCATTGTATAAGTATAACGAGGAAAACAATAGCTCTACTTTTTTGCAATCCACGTTATATGATAGGAATGGTCATAGATTTTGGGTATACTATGCCCACATGATGGATTTTGTTCAATAGCACAATGCCTGACCTACACAACATAAACCCCGTTTGTTAATTATATCTGGAGCATTAAAAAAACACATTTTCCTTCACAACGAAGGAACATATAAACCCTCAAAATTGAAAATATCCATGCTTACAAGTAGTGGAAAGACTGAACTGTAAGGAATAAGTTGAAAGACAGTTCAATCATTCTTGGGAGCGCCATCATAACAACATTTTTATCGACCAGTGAACTATAATACTATGACAGGTGACTTAATAAATATGGAGTAAATTTGCATGAGGACAACAACTGATAACCAGGGGAGCCAAACATTCAGAGCACAGACAGTTACAACCATAACATGAGCATTGCATTAATCTACACAATCAGAACACAATGTCCTAAGAACATTGAGGTCAAAGATGATGCTCTTGTGCAAAGATGCCTTTCATGAAAGGATTCCATTAGTGAGGCCATTCAAGGTCATCCTTACCATTTCATCCTCTATCACGACCACACCAATTGTTGCCAACTCATCACATACCTATGTGATCTTGGTCAGATAATTGGTCACGGTATCTAATCTGGTCATCTTGGTGTTCTTGAGTTTCTCTCTCAGCACCATTTTTCCGTTTGTGTTATAACTCTAATAAAGCTTCATCAGAGCCTCCCACATCTCCCTTGTCTTCTTATCAAATAGGGGTGAGGAATCACATGATCCTTCACCACATCCAAGATAATTCTCCTAGATTTCACACCCTTTTGGTTATAGGTGACCACTTTTGCAGCATATGTCGGTAGGCTGAGTTTGGTGTTAGCAAACTCCCATATGACATTCACCAAGATAATCAATGAAACCTTCACCTTCCCAAGGGTGAAATTAGATGCACTCTCCAACCTTTGTACACTAGGTTGATATGTGGCTCTCATACAAACTATATGAGTACAACTACTCTATGGACTTCCTGCATTGTTATCACTATTTCTCCTGCCCGCCAACTGGTATGATCTCCCTCTAAGAGG